>JAOWAP010000068.1:0-10310 GCA_028565235.1 Hypoxylon lenormandii
TTCAGGGTCAGCCCCTTTTCAGCCGCTAGCGCCATCTTACTAAACGCCCTCATCGAAAACGTCCATAATTGCGACACCGTTCTACTCCTATGAGATAAAACTGATAACAGTGAAGGTGTAATCCTTATCTAGGTGGTTGCGAACAATCATTGGCAAACCAGCAGTCGCCTTTACGGCGACAGGACTACGCCCCCTCAGCTTGTCAGGAGGCCATTTTCATATCAACTTCCATGAGATCACCCAATATCCTCGCGGGCAGCGAGAAGGTCGTAATCTCACATTTTCATCTCCATAACAAGAGCAAGCTCCTAGTTTTTTCCCTGCTCCAGATTGGACAGGAAGGTGACCAGGACCGCCATGTACGCGCTCAGCCCGACGAGCATGGTGTCCCAGTTCGTTTTCAAGGCCGATAGGACAGCTACGAAGGCGAGCAGAAAGACGACAACCACGCCGAACGACTGGCCCCTCGACAGGTCCACCAGGAACAGTATGGCGACTGGCGAGAGCAGCAGTACACCGCTGGTAAACGCTGCGAGGACCTTGATGGGGACTACGGTGAGCCGCTTGTCTATTTCGATCACCGGAGCGTGGTCTTGGTTGTGGTTGCTTCTTTCTCGGCCGACTAGCTTCTTGATCCGCTTGAGGGAGAGACGTACGTGGGTTAGTACATCGCGACCAGTGGTAACGGCCTATCTAGAGATAGGCCCTAGAGATAGGCCGGTTTAAGAACGGAGAAGCTGCTTACCAACATAATGGGGCTGTCGCCGTACACCAATGCCTCGAAATATTGGTGTACCCTGTCCGTGACGGTCGTGATGAAGTCATCATTCGGAGAGAGGAATTGACGGGCCGGGCCGTCCAGAACGTGGTGGTCACGGATCTCATCATATAATATCTTATGTTCCCTTCGCGAGATCGCAGGTAGTCTCTGCATCTCTTTATCCAGCTGAAGCAGCTCAACTCCACCACCCCTATTCGTTAGCGCGCTTTGTTCACACCTACTCTAGTAGTAATAGTACCAAAGTACCTAGTACAGTACTTACTATAATTTTTTATCCTTGGTACCATGGCTTCCAATAAAAGATCTTTATCTCTCCATAAAGTGTCCTGCTCTTCTCCTCGTGGTTGGTGTCCCTCTTCCCCGTCCCCGCCGCTCGGCACAGACGCAGAATCTTCGGAGGCAGAAGGCTGGTATCGAGCACGAAGGCAAGCGGCGAGCAGCCGGTCCGGGTCGAAAGGGAGCGACCTTAGTCTCGGCGCATTTGTTCTTTCATCTTCTTTGTCGAGTTCTTCGAGCTTGGTTTCGAGGTAGGCTAGTTTCGTCTCTTGGTCCACGAGGATTCGTTGCATGAGGAGGGAGAAGCGACGGTGGATGCTAAAGTTGGGATAGTAAAACTGGAGGGCAGCGACAGAAGGCCACCCTCTAGGTGCGGCGTTTCCTGTATCGCAGGTTGGCTACGCATGTCAATTGCTTCTCTGGAGAGCACTTACGAATATCGGCGGCTCTACGGAGGTTGCTGTATCCAAGGCTCTCTCTACTTGAAGTTTCTAGCTGATGTGTTAGTTGCTGGCGAGGCTCAGTAGAGGTGTTTATCAGACCAGGCTGTTGCTGTTGCTGTATAGGGCTTTGATGTACTGCAGAGTGTATGGAAGCCGATCCAGGCTGCGCTGAGGCGCGCTGCGACTGTTGACGGCTACTAGTCTCGTGATGGATAGTGTCCATTTCGTAGCCCTCTTCCATGCGAGCGGGTGTAGCCATAGCAGTAAAATGGCAATAAAAAGGATACGAGGCTCCCCACGGATGGCATCGCTCCAAACCTGGGCGGGCCGATCCATAAATAACTCATTGGAGGCGTGTCGGCTGTCTGCTAGCAAGTTGCAAGACAAGAGCCTGCTCTACAGTCGGGGGTCTAGTTGAGGTAGTTGTTGCGGCTCTGCGGGCTCGGCAGGTCGAGATAGCATGCGTTCGTTCGGTCCGTGGCGTGGTGCGGTATAATTGGCTTGATATGAATATACGGGAGCGAAGGGCACAGCTCTAGCCCCTATCAGTCGGTCGCTACAGATGCAAATTATTCCCCCCCGCAGTCGGGATGGTGTGTAGTGTCGTGCTCGAACTACGAAAGTACCAACAGTTTCACTCCACCTCGAATGCGGAAATCCGCCTGAGCTCCAATTGTCCATTGCACTCGAGCAGTCTGTGGGTTCCCCGTTCTGCCCTAGAAAGGGTATTCTGGCTGCGCAGAGTCGCCAAACTTGTCACGAGGAATAGAATAGGTCTTGATTTACACGAGCTCCTCTCTAAGCTAACGCCTTGTGGCTTCTTCTGTATCTATTGTATCGCCTCTTTAGATGGAATACGCGTTCTAGGGGTATAGAGACCATCCCCTTCCCCACGGGTTAGGTTAGGAAGCTCCCCATCTAGAGGAACCAGTATTATTTCTAGCCCCTTATTAGATCGACGCGACTCTAGGTGCTTGGGTTGGTGAAGCTTTCGGACGTCGTAACGGACTCGTTTCGTCTCCTTCCTCTATATTCACTTCTATGATAGGAGCTATCGGATTGGGGCGAGTTTTGGTTGGTATCGTTGACTGTCGTGCTAAGGTTCGTGTCGTGGAGGGTTAAGCGTCGTCCTATGCTTTTCGATAACTAGGGAGGCATTCTATACTTTGGGCATTTCGGAAGATGCGACGAGAGTCAACATGAAGTTGATTTAGACTATATTGTCAAGGGGGATGCCCGTAAGCTGTCCCCGATACGGTACCTTTGACAGCTCCTAGCGTCGAGTGTGGACCTTGTGTCAGCACGGTCCACGACATGTTTTGTTTGCTACCTTGACGACGGATATCGCCAAGGGTACCCAGTAGGTAATATCACTAACGGATATTACTGCGATTGAAGCACCTGCTAGCTTCGAAGTGCCATGGATGAATCTGGCGAGGATAATTGTTGCTGTAGGTAGCTAACTACATCCTTACTTGGAAATATACAGTGCTTATGCGAGAGGCTTCGTCGCTACGCCACCTATCTTATACGGCAATAGGGCTAGACCAAATCAAAGACGTGTGGCAATGTTGCGAAATTTGCCCACACTAAGTCTATCATGTTCGCGAGATTCAGATTTGAATGCAGCTAAAGACAAAACCTAGAGGCAGAAATGAAGCCTAAGGAAGAATTACTAAAAGGCCCAAAGATAGAGTTTGTCTATGATCTAATGGATTTGTGAAGGCTGTTCGTCGACTTGAATGACTGAGTATTCGAAAGGGGTAGCTATATAATGAACTATGGGGTAGGTACTCACTCCCTAAGGGACACTATGGAATCAACAAATCTCCAAAATTTATAAGAAGCAGCCAATCTCGCCCCTTGGATAACCCTTCTGCTCTTCCTTACTTGTCATTTCCCAGCTCATGCCAGCTTACTAACATACAGACATCCTAGCACTGCAGCAGCGTCACCCCCTGAAGTGCGATATACGCACGTGGGGGCCCTGCCCCCGGCTTCGAGCCACGGTAGTTCACTCGCTGGGTTTCCACTTGAACACTTAACGATGTAAGGACTCTCGCCAAGCAAAATAACGCCAACTGCACAAGTCCCATTGTCGCCGTAAATATAAAGGGTCCAGGACTACTTAGTACCGGTCCAAACAAAAACCATCCTCGCTTTTCCTCCATCTGTTACTGACTTGATCATCAGGTAGCCAGCTTCGCTATCTATTCGGGATCACGCGACATGCGCGATAAACCTGCTTTCGATAATGATATTGCTTTGCTATTCGTTCGGCAGCAAGGAAGCAAGACTTGCAGCGGCAAGCTGCTTGATCCGCGGCTGCCGCAGCTGCGAACGCGGCGTTTGACGGCAATACAAGAATCTCCAGGCGGCTCTTTATATCAGACGACCCTCCTCTTGTGGACACTCTTGTGGATACAGACAGCACCCAGCCTACTGGTTAAGGCTGGTGTACTGCGGGAGCGGGCGCTGGTGCGGGCGCGGGACCGGGAGAAAGTACCCTAGTATGGGGTAATGCTGGGGTATTGCCCGACGATCCAATCAGCTGGGAACCGAACCCACTGCAGCCGCCTCATAACAGCCGTATCTGGCCGCCAATAACCTCGGACCCGTCTCTTCAAAAGAAGGAAGAAGATGTGCGAACATAAAATAAAGCTGCATCGCAGTCAGAAGGGGATAATTAAGATGGCATGTTGGGGGTTGAGACTCCAGAACTTACCATATTTAATATCCAAATATTCTGCTGGAATTAAATTGGTGGTGCCGGGTCGCTTATGTTTAGTGCGCACCAACCCCTAGCAGCGTGCCAAGTCGACACAGAGCTCACTCTCTACGCCCACGCTCTAGGAATTGGCCTGGACTGAGCGGCCTACACTGAGCTGAGCTGACTTAGGAGGAAAGCGTGTGCATCAATGGCAATTGATCAGAGTGGCTTCGTGGCCACTACGGGAAGGACATCTTCAGAGATTTATTATGTCCAGCGCGACATTGAGTGGTGCAAAGGGATAAGGGGGCTGGGGAAGTAACTGCACCGAAATAGTGGTATCGTTACAGAGGCCTGCTTTTAGCCACGCAGTTCCTCGCTGCATTTCCCTATTCGGCATTATGGGCGGCATATTGTTGCTTTTTACTGGTCGTGGTTGAACGAAAGAATCAGTCAATGAGTATGAGTCAAAACAAACCCGCCTTGTTATCCAAAAGACGAGAGGATGGAAACGAAGAGAGAGGAAAAGATGGCTGCTGTCGCTTGGCCGATGGGTTACTTTGGCAGGGGGGTACTGCCGGTACCGATACCCCCAAACCCATGGGGCCCCTAACCCTACCGACACCATCCCGCAACACACTCCGCTGACGCGTGAAATCCTACTATCGAGAATCTTCCACAAGAAATGCAATGCAATGGATCACAATAAGTCCAAGGCGTTTTTTCATCGCGGCCTAATCATGGCAGCTACATGGTACTGCATACGTTCGAGTATCGTGCCGACTATGCCTTTGGCTTTGACCGGCATTTTTCTCAGCCTACCTCCTTAGCTCCTTGGAAATACGACACATACCCTGGTCCCTATTGGAATATCCGCCGTTTCCTGTCGTGTACATGGTTGCGTCAGGCAGAAGCCACTTGGAAAACAAACCCTTTACCAGCACTTTTGCTCGAACAACGGTACCGGCCGAGTACCCCATCCTAGGAAAGAAGTTAAGATGTGTTATGATGACTTGAGGAGATAAATTGGAGCGCCTTTCCGCTCTACGTTGACGTTTTCTTTTGCCGACCATCGTGCCCCTTCGATGCCGCATCACAACCTTCAGATTGTCTAGCGGCGCGTTATTAGACGTCAGCAGCATCATTCTACTCTCTCAATCGGAAGGTAAAGATTTCTTTCCACTTGTTGTTTACTCGATTTACCGCTCGTGATACTCGGTATGCTGATCTACTCCAACCATAGGACCGCATAACCTCTGTTGATCACACAAAACAAAAAACACACTTCCGACCTCCACGACCATCGTAACAGCACTTCAGCGTTCAGCACCCCGGATCAACAATGTGTTGGGGAAAACCAGACGAAGATGACGGGTTACCCGGAACCCAGATATATACAGGGAGACCCAAGAAATAGCACATAGTTTAGACGATACCTCAACAGTCCAACAACGGAGTCACGATCTTGATGTCCATAGAGCTATATACAGAACGGGGGATATGTTTGAGGAGATTTCCAAATTTTAAAGCCGAGAAGCATATCGTTTCTGTATATAACTTCGGCGTCCAGTCTTTACAAACTAAACGAGGGACACACCATCGACTATCGTCGATTACACATTCGTTAGCTACGGAATGAGAGAAATACTATACTTCTATAAATCACATGATATACGTATTGTTGGTATGCTCATTGGTCGCTATCCGGTATACTCGTATCTAAACAGATGCTGAACAGCAATCTAACTTCGATGCTTGGAAACTAGTTTATTCTTTTTTGTGCAGCGAGTCTGGTCTACAAGGCTCCATGATGCTTTTCCCAGCTCTCGATTACGGTAGGCAAGCAAGGCTGTTCACCACCACTACTGTATGAAACTCGTATAGCTATATGCAACCAACGAGGTGGAACATGAAATGCTTAACCATGAATAATTCAATTGTCATGCTTCTTGTTATGCTTCCTTGCTCTTTTTGAAATCTGACTGCGCCCGAACGTTTAGTCTAAGAAGGGGGTGCACCACATAGGATGTATAGACGAGCTCCACAGCCACCCACTGGGGAAACAGCCAGGAGCATCGCTACTCCCGGAACTTTTGAGCGGTTCACACTCAAGCTATGCCACGACATAGTACCTAGGTAGATACGCTACTTGTATAATGCTAATCATGACATGCAATCTGCTCTGTGTGCGAATTTGATTCCTAGGGCCTACATATCGCTAGGCTTCTGCTGAGGTTGCATGGTAACGCAGCAGAGAGATCAAAGACTAGCCTAAGGCTTACACAATTCAAACAATTCTCTCTTAAACTCTTTGCCTCTGTCTTCGGAACTTCCTAATCGGTCATCCAGGTTGACTTGGTGGCATAAAATTCGATGGCATTACCCCAAGGTAGATAGCAAAAAGGGGAGGTTGGGATTTAACTTGATTACCTACCTCCTACCTGCGACTAGGTATGAAATTGACCTTGCGCAATACCCGCAGCTTATGTTGCCCTGATTACGTGAACATCAAGGCCACGAATGCATGTTCTGTAGCAGTGCGTATATTAGGTCCCCTAGAGTCAAGCTAGAAAATATTACGGGTGTGATTCGTGTTGTTACTTACCTAAAGGCTAAGGTAGGTATCTTTTGGGCTTCAACTTGGATCGTACGTGCTGCGCATGATATATGAGCCTCATTTTAGTACCCCTGAAAAGGCGGCCTCTTGTTCGTTCTAGCTGCAACGACAAGTTCGCCTCGTCATGCATATGAATTGTGTACAAACCAATGAGTGCCCAAAGTGGAGATCATATGCCATATGTACACATGCGAGCAAGATTAGGTGCGGACAGATGCACCGCAGGGGGCATAGCCCATTTGTTGACGTCGCGGGATGATGTACCGCTCTATGCGAGTTGACGTTTTAATATACTCTCGATCCCGCGCTCATGCACGGATGTCTTTCAGTGTTCCAAGTAAACAGTTCTCTATGCCAGCGAAGGAGGCGGTGTGAGCTACGTGGGGAGATGAATAATAAACCCAGGTATCCTACATATGCAGCTCGTCCGGTTTTTCATTGGACATCCGCCACCGCAATATCATCACCACGTTTGGGACAGACACCCTGGTCATGACCGAAAAGGGATATCGTTTGATGCATGCTGACTGTATGGGGGCTAGAATGGTGCCTTGAATGGTGCGCGGTCCATATTCATACTTTTGTTGAGGCTTCATTTGGTGATTATGATCGCCCAACCTTGTATAACGGAAAGCTGCCGAATACTACATGCGCATATCTCGGGATGGACAACTCAAGCATCTGTTTTGATGATCGAAGAGTAAAGTATTATAATTAGACTTGTTACGGGGCCTACATAGGAGACACTCGCGTGTATATTGTACATAATTTTATAGATCCATGTAGAGTTTGGCGTCGCAACTTGGAAGGGACCGGTGCTTAGCCATTGTTTACGGCAGACGACTACCCAGGAACCATGCTGATTCGTCCATGTCAGAATAACATAGAGAGACTGGTTACATTCAGGTGAAGAAGCCATCAGTCTAATCAGGTAAGTATATAAGAGCACCCCTCCCCCCTAAAGTTAAAGCGTGGAGGTGGCTTTGTGCTGGTTTATGTATCTACCCCTAGGTAAGTACGTGGGAAGAAGGCATATCGGGGTACAATGTACATACCGGCACCCAAAGCCCGCGCTAGGAGGTCTACAAGTACAGTGTACTAGCCCGTAGAGTCGCTCTGAAGCAAGGGGAAGTAGAAATTGGCTAGCCATCCCTTTGTGTCACCACCAAGTGGGCTTCCAGTACGGCTCTATTGGTAGGTTGGCCATTTACGGGCTATGCCAGTTTCAATTTATCCAGGGAACACCGTCTCGCAGCCGAGTACACGCAATACGGCTAAGCCGTACTTCAGGTATTCCATGAAGGCTCTCTAACAGCCACATGATTGACCTTGTCATGTGCTTGCTGAACCTTTACACGCAGGCAAGAGAAAGAACCCTCGAGAAACTACTTCAGAAAAGAATCAACTACCTACCTAATGAGGTATCTTAGGTAGGTAGCTCTAGAGCTCTTTTGCATTTTTCAACTCCTCTTGCTTCAGAAAGATGGGGAACAACTTGTCTTCCTCAACTAAGAGCCTTATATCTCCAATCATTCTACCTCACGTCTACAGAGTTAAGGGCGTTCTACGAAAGTCTTACTATCTTAGAAATGGCGACCCGTACCAATCTCGAAGAAGGATCTTTGGACCTTCTACGCCTAGTAACCTGCCCTTCATCCGACACAAGCATAGGGCTAATGTACCGATCGCATCATATAGGGCCAACGGAATGTCTCTACTATCGAAGTTGTCCAAGCCCATTCCCAGCCTGCAGCTCCAACGATATCGAAATTGCCGTCAGCTGGGATGTGGCTCCCTCGTCGCCCAGGTGCTTGAGGTAGAATAGTTCGTTTGATGGGGCGCTGCTCCAGAGGCCGCCTATGACATACGACAGGAAACGATGGGCAAGGTGGGCGTCTGTCGGGTCCATCGCTCAAGCACAGTACGTGCCCCTTCTGACGAAGAAGGGAAAGAGCCAGTGACTCTTTTTCGGCGTGGAACGTTGAGTAACGTACGAGACTCAGGTCTCCTGAGGGCATAAGCGACCCCATAGTCCCGAATAGATGCTTCTTAGTCTCCGGGGAGTACATCAAATACCTTCCTTCCTTTACATAGGACTCGCCACCTGCCAATGGAGGATCTCTACCAGAATACCGCCAGTCCTAAGCGGATTCTCTGGGCCGGATCCGCATACCCAGCCAAATGCCCTAGCGGTGGGGATGTACCTGTGTTGGTAGAGGCAAGCCATGGTAGAAAGCTTCCCATCGGAGGATCTGGTCATGAACATCCCGTGGCGGTGACGAGGTCTTCACAAGGTGGAACGTGCGAATCACCTAAGACCCTCAGGAGGTGACCTTGGCGTGGCAACTCTAGTATTACGAGGCCGGCCATATGATAGGGTTAGCAACTATGTTGTCGCAAAGAGCTATGAGCCTAACAGCTGCCAGTTTCGGGTTTATATAGGGGTCGGGAATAAGGAGGCCTATTATCACCTACCTTCAACCTGTCTTATCTTCTATCCTAACAGGCCTACGGTCTCACCGGGGCGGCTACCTAAAGGCCAAGACGCTGCCAATCCTGAGACAGCTGCATACTGAGCAGAGTGAGACCACCAGTTCTCCTAAGTTATTGAGTATGGACAAGATCGCTATAACTAATCGTAAAGCGGGATTTATGAGCCTCAGGCTTAGGGTATATGTGCTAGGACTCTTACGGTAGATGCTATAGAGGATCGTATTTAGGTAAGAGGGATGACAAATGAAAACACCATGAGAAGGGATAATATTATGATTATAATTAACGAAGGAAGGGAATTGATTTCGAGCAGGGATTGCATATAGAAGGAATTTTTTAATTTTAATAACAATTATGATTAATAAGTTATAAGCTTTTCATTCCTATGCTATATAACCCCTCCTTTCCCAACAAACACCTGAGCTCACTATTTATCCCTACCGGAGATTTTCAGTAAGAGAGATTCTATTGGGTGCTTCAATTGTGCCATGAAAGCGTAGTAAAGCCTTCGATTTTGAGCTATGCTAAAGCGCGAGTCGAATGCTAGTGAATTCTATATTCGATTTCATTGGGTGCTGGTTACGGGATGTGGAAGAAAACTCCAGCTGAACAAACCCAGTAGGGGCGAAGGCAAGTCAACTTTCAGGGGTAATGACCAGAACGCTTGGCTCTAGTATATCTAGCCGCAGCTAACGCATTGGTGCGAAATAAGCCCCTTCAAGCATCCGTAGAGTCTACCATGGCTTGTCGTACCTTTTATTGTTACATGGAATTGATGCTTCATCCCCTACTCGATCCCCCTCCCTGAAGGAGTCCAAAAGGCCGTCTGAACCCAATCCAGAAATATCCCATCCACGGTATCGACTTTCCACCTCGGCCCGTCTCCGAAGCAGATGCAAGTCTCGTGGAGCTTGCACTCGATAATCTCGAACAGATGCCGCAGGACCGAGTCGCTCTCCCCCTTCGCGGCCGCCTCCAAGACGGCGAACG
>JAOWAP010000069.1:0-10296 GCA_028565235.1 Hypoxylon lenormandii
TCTCTCGCTCGTCGACGACGAGGGCGACCTCGAGATCGGGACGGGCGGCCTGCTGGCGGACCAGGACGAGGAGACGCTTGATGATTTCGAGGAGATCTTCGACGACGACCCGGAGGAGGATGCGGAGGAGTGGGATGACGACTCGGACTACGAGGATACCTTCGGCGATTATTACGATGTCCTTGATGATGATGAGACCAGCTCTTAATGCCTTGTTTAGGTACCAGGCTGAAAAATCTAGAGAATGGCCTAAATAGGCCATCTAATTGGGCGATGGTGTTGGGGTGTTAGCTCAACTAGCTGTGTAAAGCGTCTGTCTTTTTATGTCAATTGTAGTTGTCCCTAAACGTGAGATGTACAAGGGCGCAAAATAGGGGCTGGGAGCAAGCAAGATTACTTAATACGACTTCTAGTCTATTACTAATCATTAGTAATTTATGTCCCAGGCAACCACCACGTGGTCTGTGCGCTAGGAAGCTTTTGGCTCGGCTTTCGCACTCAGCTTTTTAGATTTCGAAACCGAGCTTTGTACATCATTTTTTCGCAACCAGTTGCTTCCTACGTGTGTGCAGCATTTTAATATCAGGAGCCTGGATGATATAATGGCTCATTGTCTGATTGTTGGATGTTGATCTCCTCAGCTCTTCATATTCATACTGGATGGTCTTTTGAGATACCCCTCTTTGCTGCCTAATTGGCAAGATATAGGGGCTAGCCAGCGACAAAAAATACATATCTGTCATCTTTCCTCTTGCAATTGCGCTTATTCCATTCCTATCATCAATGGCATAAGACTGCTTCATGGTGTCAACCCGCTTAAGAGGAGATACTTTTGTTCTGGGGAATCACAGCCCCAAACGCGTCTATCAGATAGGTAGCATTCGAGCTTGTCGTACATAAGGTGCTTCTACACTTGACGTAGAAGCGGCGTCGCTTTTGCGACAGAGCTTATGATGTGGAAGCACAGCTCTACCATTGGACCCCCTTCATGCATTCCATCCTCCCAGCCTCCTATGGATATGACACGGTATCAAGGACAACCCGGCACTTAAAGATAAGCACACCGCCACCATCGACGTAGGTGTATTTGGGGTTTCGGGTTGTGAATCGGAAGTGCACTGCGAGGCTCTACCAAACATCCGCTTTTACAAGACGAAAAAAATCAGGCATTTGCATCTTTCGTGTCTCTTATAATATAATTCAGCACATCATGGAAGAAAATTGCAATATTTGCAATACCATATGGCTTGGCTTAACAAGCACCGAGTCGAGGGGCAAGATCAACCTAGGCTCTTTCGACGAGATGCTCTCCTCGTCATGCCCAGTCCACAAGCCCCTATTCCAACGCTACAAGGATTCTTCTAGGCATCACCACCACTCAGATGTGGACTTCTGGCAGCGTTCAAAATCCGACAGCGCCTTTCTTCGTATCAACAATGCAAATACTTGGCATCTTTTGCTAGTGAATAGGACCTCTGTTTCCAACCACCCACACCCAGGCATAGGCCGCATTTTGGATCCAGACTGGATTGATATCAATCTTGCACGGCAATGGAAGGATAAGTGTCTAACGAAGCATGGCACAGAATGCAAAAACCCGTTAAAGATTTGGAAAACCCGACCTGCTTGGCTGATCGATGTAAAGGACAAATGCATAGTACCCGGCCAGAACATCAAGGAGGAATTTGTTGCGCTTAGCTATAGATTTGGCAATCATCCCAGTCGTAGAATCGACGCTGACACTTGGTTCGAGCTACAAAAACCGAATGCGTTGAGGAAGGGACGCTACCGTTCACCAATGGTCCAACACGCCATGCACGTAACGTCCATTATGGGCGAGCGTTACCTTTGGGCGGACGCACTTTGCATTCCGCATCACGATCGTGACGTTTCAACTCAGGAGCTACAGCTTATGGGCGCGATCTATGGAAATGCTATCGTCACAATAATCGCTACGGATACCGACTCGGAAGAAGGACTTCCAGGCCTAAGAGGCATTTCTCGCTCTCGCGAAATGAATCAGGAAGTCATCCCATTCAGAAAAGAGCAGGTTGTGGTAAGAAACACTTTTGGGCCCCCGGGTAAGTAGTTTCAAGCAATCTTCACTCCCTCCACCTTAATCCATAAGATGCCAAGAAATTATTACCGGTGTAACGAGTCTCCTAGTTCATAATTACTTCTCTTCGAGAAAGTACTAACCTTTGAAATGTCAAAGTAAGACATAACTCACCGTACGCCCACCGGGGCTGGACATACCAAGAGCAGATACATTCAGCTCGTAAATTAATCTTCTGTCAAAAAGAGCTTCACTGGGAGTGCTCTTGTAGTACGTGGCACGAGGAGATGATCTTCGAAGAAGAAGTCGATACGTTTAGCAGTAATCAAATGCGCGATATTTCACACGGATTCCCAAATCCACCGGATATGAACTGTATTATCCATGATTATAACACAAGGCATTTTCGCTACAACCAGGATGCTCTTCCAGCCATATCCGGTCTTCTTACTGTAGCTAGTCGATCATTCACCGGCGGCTTCCTGTATGGCCTCCCTGAAATGATATTCGACAGCGCATTAGGATGGCGTCCTATGTATTTTCCAATTAAAGATCTTCATCGGCGCACACCGTCAAAAGAAAAAAATGGCAGTCAACTACATCCATCGCGACTCCCTTCATGGTCGTGGCTTGGATGGCGAGCCATGGTTGACATTTGTTCCTATGAAACTCTACGAGTAACCGGAGACACGCGTATCCAGGAGACATTTCCCATCACTGAGTGGTACACGGCCGACACAGCGACCGCGACCGCATCAGAAAGACGACGCATCAGATCAACGTGGTTTACCGACCGGGAAAGCTACAAAGATCCGAACACACTCTTGCCACCTGGTTGGACGCGCCACAAAAAATCCAATGAGCTGCTCTCAAACCTGTGTAGCTATAGTGGACCAGTTTTCGAACACGAGGCGATGCCTGAGGCAGAGTGGTTCTACCCTTTCCCTGTTCCGGAGATTTCTGAGTCTATGCCACCATCTATGCCAGAGCAGACAGCGTACCTATTTTGCGAGACGCACCGGGTTTATTTGTGGGGGCGCAGAACGGGGGACGCAGGTACACACCCTGTGAGCAAGGGAATCGTGGAACTTTTAGATGCCGAGAATGAGATCGTTGGTGTTATTTGTCATCATAATCAGCAACAGCTAGAAGGCTTTCCACGCCACGGGGAGGTGGCTTTAGGAAAACAGGTTGAGTTGGTCGCGATCAGCCAATACAAAGCGTGGGAGGTAGCATGGTGGGAGGTAGCATCGTGTGAAGAGACTGAGTGGGACGTACCCCCTATAAGAACGGGTGAATATATAGCAGTGTTGTGGGTGGAATGGAAGGACGGAGTGGCGTATCGTCTTGCGTCTGGCGAAGTTTTTAAGGAGGCATGGGGTAAATTGGCGCCGGAACGTATTTCGTTAATCTTGGGCTAGTGCCCGAGTTACGTGATGGGTTTTATGTCGGGGGAATCAATGAGGAACCATCGAGTAGTATAATATGCCTCCTTAACCTAAGGCTGTAAGCACCTAGGTACTTAGGAGACACCCAGGTAAGCATAGTGTTAGAGTCCAAAACAACCAGAGACACGGGGTCCGTTAGTGATTGGCAATATACCACAGGATGTGGCCATCGTGTGTACGTGTGCGTGTGTGTGTATTCCCGTGTGTTTTGGCGGTTGGCTTTTGTTGGGTTTTATATATAGAGGTTTGGAATTTACAAACTGTTAGTGATTACTTCTAATTTTGGTGGCCATACTAACACGTGGCTGAAGTGGCTGTTGAAAATAGGGGGCCCCTTTTATTCAAAATACGATAACGTCCGACAATTTTCATCGAAGGTATAATCAAAATTTTAATCAGCCAACTTATCCTGATCCCAGAATGAATTGAATGTATAAAGCCGACAGAGTACAATTTGGACAAGTGCTAATACGGCTAATACAGGCGTAGCAATGAAGGTTGACGATGCGCTTGCTCGCCCAACGTATTTTCCTCTTATTTAGATCTCATACATTAAATACACATCATCATACATTCCAACGATCATCTGCTGTGGGCAAATCACGCCAGCCTCTTCATCCCATAGGTCGCTCATTTCTTCAATTTTTTGTTTTTTCATGTCTGCCCCATATGACGAAAACTTGAAGCCATATCTAAAAGTGGAAGTTGAACGCCAGGAGAACGGAACCACCTCCTACATCACGGCAGCCGGGAGGCCGGGCCGGTGGCTCCTAAACCTCGCCCTGATTCTCCTACAGCTCGGCCTTTCCCAGCCCATTGAGGCGCCTCCTAGCGGGATGGGCAAGGAGAAATACCGAGAACATATCCTCCGGTACGTGGAAAGAGCGAGTGACAGGTCACTAGAGAAATATCTCACTGTAGTACGCATCTGTGTTGAATTTGATTTCGGAGGTGAGGATGATTGCGGTAACTGGGGTGAGCATGGGTTTTACAAGAAGTATTGCCAACTTATCATTTTCCCGCTGAAAATGATTGAGAATGGTTTCAAACCGCTTGAGTGGTACCTACCTGGTACTATAGCGGGATTACCTGGGGTTTACGAAGAGAAGTAATAGATCTGCTATACGTTGCAGTGTTGATTGAGTGTAAACAGAGACAGGTCGATATCTGGCTTTTCGCCTCTCATAAGCTGACCCATCAGCCGTCCGCTCCCCATGCCCAGGGTCAACCCGTAGGAGCCGTGACCCCAACACACGAATACCCCGGTGGAGCATTTCGAAACCTGATCGTCCTCATCAACTTCAAGGCCAGTCAGATCCGAGGACATAGCTTCAGAGATCACAGGAAGACCTGATTTTGTCATCGGTCGGAATGCTCGGCCTTTGCTCACTATCTCGAAGTCCTCGTGGTGCTTATCAGTGCAGGTACAACCCCAGTTGAGCCATTCTCGCGCTCGGCGACTAAGGTCTTCGATCAGACTCTCGTCTGGTTCGTCAAGATGTCCAGGCGACGGCAGGACGGCGGTAAGATTTCGCCGGCCACAAGCCCAGATGGTCCCATCATGGCGACCAGCAAACTCTAACTTTTCACCAATTAGACCCGCAAACGAAACGAATGCCACAGGGGAGTCTGTTGTCGGGCATGGGTTCTTATATAGTATCCAGTCTCCTGCGTCAGTAGTCCAATGGAGGCGAATTGGTGAGGCAGGGAACAGCTTCTCATACACACTCGGAGTCCAGGGCCCACAAGCGAGGAGCAATTGTTTGCAGTCGATGCGTGTTGTAGTCTGATCGTCTTGTAAACAAGTAACAGATTGCACCTTGTGTCCAGATGACAGGCTAACGTCCACAATCTTCGAGCTTGTCTTAATCTCAACACCTAATTCGAGGCATTGTTCCGTAAGCCATTTGCCGAGACCGTATGGGTTGCTGTGCGACTGTTAGTACTGGCGTGTGAAATCAATCCCGGCTACCCACACAGTAGCCGTATTAGCTCCAAGAACATGATCATTAACATCCCAGACGGGCTTTTTCTGCACCCAGTCTGGAAGCTTGTCAAGACCTTGACCACTTCCCGACTCGATCCCGAAGGATGACTGTGCTCTATATCCGGTAGCTTCGCTGAATGCTTCCTTTTCTGCCTCGGCTTCCCACAAGTCGAATGAATACTTGCCAAGAGGCAGGAGCGGTTGGGTATTTTGCTCCGGAAATGCATAGTGAAAACAACCTGTGCATGTCGAGGAACTGGCCAAGAATGGCCGGTCGAAAGCATCGATCACTATGATCCTTATCTTTAGCAAAGAATTGAGCAAATCCTTGGCGAGATTGTATGCAGTGGATAGACCGATAGATCCTCCACCAACAATGACAACAGTATCGTTGTGCTGGAGTCTAGACATCGCGAGGTGAAGAGGGCTTTGTTAGAAGTTGGTTTTCCGAGTTTTCCAAATTTTCAGTACAACTCAGAGGGGGGTTGGCCACTCAAATATAGGGAGGTGCACGGGCTGCCTGGTCCTCCGTTTTCCGGACCCCTAAACAGGTGTTGGTTTGCGATATGGTCTATGACTCGAGTTCTCAGCCTTGGTCTAGCAAATTATCATATAGGTGTACACTTCATCAAGGGATCAAAAGTCACTTTCCCTAACCAGAAGGCCCCACTGTCTTCTCATCCGTCAACATTTCTAAGGCTTTGATTGGGGGTCTTGGACGGTTGTTCAGGTGGTCCACTGGCCGTGACGCATCTGCCTCGCCCTTTTGAAGATCGCAAGGCTGATGTGTGCGTGAAATGGCGGCATCGAATAGCTTGACACCCCTTCTATTCTGCTCTTTTTTTCAATTAGCTGAGGGTGAGTAATTAGCTGAGGGTGGGTAGTTCTTCACGATGTTTGCGACGGTCGTTGAAACAGCGTAGGATAGTGGATCCTTGACCACCTGTGCGCTTTACCTAGGTGGGGTAGCGGACAACTTTAGCCCATCAACTTCTCTTTCAACTTCACTGGCCAATCAGATACTTAGAATCCCTCTATCAATCCAAATCTGGAAATAATGCAAATAAGATAGAAAGGTCACGCAAAACGAGCTCTATTAAACAATACCAATTATTAAAAATTTTTACCTGGTATTAATAGAAATCAATCAATTCTACGAAGAATTCAAAAGATGTACGCTGATGTATAACTAGCTAATTAGAGCTAAGCTTTGTTGTGGCGTTGGCGTTGGCAAAAGCTCCCCGGCCGGAGGACGGGTAATGCAGCTGGTTGTAATAGATATGCTACTGTTCTTACTGTATTTGTCTCAGGTACTAGTGGGATTTGAGACGATAGATGCTATCATATCGAAAAAATGTGCTGGTCATTAGGATTAATGGGCTCAATACATAAGGCGGGAAGCGTGTGTAATTCTAGACTACTCGAAAACTGTGCCTAGGCCTTAATGTCGAGGAAGCCTCAAGATTCCCATGGTGGGGCAGACTGACGTGGGCAGGCGGGGTAGTATGTATGTTCCAGCTGGGACTTCCATGTACAATACCGACACACAGCCCCCTAAAATTAAGACAGGAAGTCGATCAAGTCACCTAGGGAGCCTAAGATGACAAACGCCTTAACGGAGGAACATAAACTGATGATGAACCTAATTTCGTACAAAGACTCCAGCTGAAGAATGGAATGCCGTTCTTCTCCTAGACGAAGCCGATGTCTTCATGGGTCGTCGAAGTACGCATAACATAGTTCAGAATTCCATCACTTTGGTATTTCTGCGGAAACTCGAGTACTATCGGGGCATTCTACTTCTTACGACAAACCGCCTTAAGAGCTTTGATAAGGCATTTGAGATCCGGCCACATTTCTGGTTTGAGTACCCCGATCTCACGAATATGGGAAACCTTCTTAAGAAAAGCGGCAAGCCACGATGTTGGCATCGAGAGAACATTCTACTGCCCATGAGCCTCGTATCATATATACAGGCGCATTGCTGCATAGCCTCACGTTGCTTTATTTCTTACGATGCCTTAGGTAAGTTATTGGAATAACTGGGCAGCTGCTTCGTCTACAAATGGATAGTGGACCAAGGGGGTATGCAATAAATGAAGTGTACCTATCTAATAGGGGGTATATGCCTATACCCCAATATCGAAGAATCTCTCATCGAATTAATGGGCTTCGCTTTCTGGTAGGCTGTACAGAAACAAGCCACGCAGAGGCGAAGTACGTGGCGCTGTTTTTCAAGTTTTCATGCCCCTCCTCGTACTGCATGCAGGCTGCTGCGCAATGCGGTCGAATGTAGCATAACCGGTGGAAGTCGAGGGTTTGGCGTCCTTCTTTTTATAAGGCACCCTTATAAACCTCTGTTCTTACAACCGGCAATGACCAGCATCATATCTTACCAATTTCTCCTAACATATCAACCAGTTTTACGCCTCTTAGATGGATGTTAAAAATAATGGAATATGCGAGTGTCACTCCGATACCAATATTTCCAAGTGGAGCAAAGGTACGACTGGATCGACCAGGGTCGAGTAAAAAGGGGCTAATAAACCTTTCAAGGCAAATGGATCGATGAGAAGACTGGGTGCAGCGATATGTTACTCTCGATTCCAGAAGAGACACACTGGCCATTTCGTCCCGAAGACGATGTCGTTTTAGTGTAAGCTTATTATAACGAGTAACCACTGCACATCTTCTGATTAAGGCTATAGGGTAGCTAAAGCCAACAAGATTCGAAATTGCACCGCATGCCGTGAAGGCTTTATCCAAAAGTTTCGCACGCCACGATTCTGGTGGGGAGACACATACAAGAGGATGAACGGGTACTTTGGATCCGAATCCACGAAGAACGTTGATGGAGTTGTTGAAAGCCACAGTAAGTCTCCCTGGTCTTGTAAATGCGGCCTACTAACTAGTGAAGCAACTTGGTCTCATACTCTTATCAAGCAGTTCGATGCATTACCTGGGCCAGAGGGCGATCCCGGAATTTATTATCGGTGGCTCAAGTTTAACCTATTCACGCGGTGGGTCGCGCCGGGGAAAATGATCATACTTGTCTTTGATCCCGTCCAAGTAATACAGGAACGGCTACGTCTAGTTCTCTTGCAGCACCTGAGCAGTGAAGAGCTCGGGGATCCTTACTGGCCGTACGTGCCTCTCCTAGAAGAGATCGTGTCTTTGCAAGGAACGGCTGTCTGGGGTCTCAGAAACCTGATAAGAAGGACAGAGCTATCTCCGACGAGAGACCCCAGGAATCTGCGGGAGAAGCCAAAGCACAATTATTCTCGCCTCCACGACATAGCCCGTCATGCCATACATGTCTCAGAGACTTTGGATCTATCTGTCAAACTCACGGAAAACATCGTACAGGGCCACGATCAATTAATAATTCCAAGTTCACATGTCGAACCAGGATCTACCATCCAGCGAACCCAGTTATTAGAACATACACGCTGTAATATCCGTTCTCGACTCACATTCTTCAGCCATGCTCTTTACAGCCTTCGCTGCCGTTCCACCTCGAATCACCAGAGGCTCAGCAACGAGATCCAGCTGAGGTTCCACACGGATTCTCAATACGACTCGCAAGTGTCCGTCGAGATCAACCACTCGACCAAGTCCGACAGCGCATCCATGAGGTGGATTGCGATAGTCAGTCTGATATTCCTTCCGGCGAACCTGGTGTCGTCTATCTTCAGCACGACTTTCTTCGGCGTCACGGACGGCGCGGTGTCGGTCACGAAGGATTTCTGGATATACTGGGTCGTCTTGGTAGCGGTCACGGCGGTGACCATGGCGTTCTGGTTTTACCTGCCGCGTCTCTCTTTTCGGGGGGTGGATACGCAAGTCGCCAATTCGGTCATGTCGCGCTCGACGAAGGCGTCACTAGAAGACTTGACGCGTCGCCTTAAGGGTGAAAGCATAAACCTAGACCATGTAACGACTATTTGAAAGTGTGCTAGAGATGGCAGAGGATCACGGACCTACGTACACGAGGATACTCCCGCTGAATATACGTTACTGCATTTACCGTCAGCATCGACGGATGATTGACCGTGGAATGATATAAGTATTTCATTCGGGTACGTGACAGCTTCCCATCTTTCATCTTTCATATTCTATCCACTTATTCTAGGCCTTGACGCTCACAGAGACATCGAGAACTCCTTGAGTACCAAATTCCAACGGGATATCCACCCGAGAGGTAGTTGGGCAGTGATGTTCGTGCCCAATCTCCGATTGAGTGCCTACCAACTTAATTCGTCTCCGCCTTAGCACTCCTACAGGACCGCTTAATGCCCTGTAGTAGTAGCATGTAAATGTCGAACACTACATTGAAACCATGTAAGGCGGTATGCAACGATGCCCTTCGATACGAAGACCACTTAGCATAACTTCCTTCATCTTGAAAGTATCGTTCCAGGCAGCTCCTTACCATTGGCTCTACCCATATACCATAAGGGTTCTTAACCATATGACCGAGCCGTGTATCGTGCTTCGTGACCAAAGACTACTTGTACATGTGCGTGTCAGAACGTATCGGATCATCCACTCGCAGTCGTTGCTGGTGTCCCATCCTTAGTGTACACTCGGCGCCCTTTCGCGGGACGTCTTTCCCACCATACCAATATTAAGTACGCAAATCGCCGTCGGAAATGCGCGGGTATCAACCACCTTAATCTTACATTTCATTTTCATCCTTTCCATTCCCTTTCCCACTTCCCAGCCGTTCAAACCACGGATATCTGCTCCTCAACATCACTCCCGCCGACCCCCTTCCCGCGACCACCGCGCACCCCGCTGACCGG
>JAOWAP010000070.1:0-10280 GCA_028565235.1 Hypoxylon lenormandii
AGGGCTCGCAGTACGTCTCGGGGGCGTAGCGCGCGAGGGAGTTGCGGCGGAAGATGAAGTGCTCGGTGAGGGAGACGCCCTCGTAGATGGCGAGCCAGTAGCCGATGATCAGCATGAAGTTCTCCAGCGTCGACTCGAAGTTGTCGTAGCCCGGGATCGATATGGCGAGGTACACGCCGGTGCAGATGAAGGTCCACACGAACCGCGGCACGCGGCTCGTCTTCTCGGATAGGAGCTGGAGGGATAGGGCCACGGAGTAGAGGTTCGGACAGTTGTTGCCGATGATGGAAAGTCCCAACAGCACTATGCAAAATTCGCCGAAGCGGCCGTAGCGGGGGACGAGGACTTGGGCTAGAAGGCCCCCGACTTGAGCGTCCGCATACGAGTCCGCGTAGTCTTGGTTCGCAGCCATGGCCGTAGCGACGGCGGCTCCCAGAAGTTCAGTGAAGCACAGCGAGACAAAGAGGCCAAGGAAGGTCCAGGTAAAGACTGATTTCCGTGAGCGGGTTACAGGCTGATATACGGTATAGTCTGCTGCGTAAGATGTCCATCCTGTCGCAAAACCGAACACGGACGCCGCAAAGGAGAGTACACTACCGGCTTCCGCCGGGCCGGTCTTCAGGGGTAGCATGGAGTTGAAGTCCCCCGAATGGGCAAATGTGCCCAGGACAATCATGAAGATAATGAAAATGGGGATCCACGACCACTTCTCGTACACGTGTACGATGCGGTAGCCAAAGGTGGTGATGATCAGGGTCGCGATCGAGATGACTAGAATTCCGGCCCAGCCGGGGACATTCTGATTGACGGCGTGAAAGAACTGGGCGCCGACAATAACGTTCACAGAAGACCAACCAATGCAAGCCAAGACGTTAAAGAGTGCAACTATTCAGACAAGTTATGGTTAGATGGCTAGCGGTTTATAAAGGGGACCTAAGGAGACCAATAATCCTTTAGCAACGTACCAAGTTTCACTCCATAGTACCCAAAGTAGAAGCGGGACAAGACCATCTGTCGTAATCCAAACTTGGGACCAAAGGTTGAGAAGAAGCACACTGGCAGGATTCCCAGGAAGTTGATGCATATGATCGTCAGGGCGGTGTCGACGAATCCAAGACTGAAGACAGGGAAAGCAAGGGCGCCGATTGCGAACGAGGAAACGACCATATTGGCAGCGAACCACTAGACAGTGTAAGCCTTATTGAACCGCAACTGAGAACTGAGAGTAAATAGAGGCTCATCTTACCAGTGTGCCGACCTGGATTAGACTGGAGTCCGTTCTCTCGTCGTTTGGAACGCGCTCTATACCGCGCTGCTCCATGCCGAACTTGCCAGCGAACCGTTGGAGCTTAGCATAGACGGATTCGCCACGCGTGAAGGCTTGACTGTGGACGGCATTGCCGTCGTTGACGTATTCGAGGTCATATTTGACATCGATCGCTTTCTCTCTCTGTGCAGGGTCGAGTTCATTACTGCTGGTAGAGACCGACATCTTTGCTATTCGGCACAGGAGAATCGTTAGGATAATGAGAAAGAAGAATGGATCTGACGAGGTGTTAACGATCGAGTTTGATTACGTCCGGAGGATGAAATGGGACGATCTAACAATTTAGAGTTTGCTGAGAGAGATAAATAGCTCCCTAGGTGTTTAATACCTAAGGCGAATAGTTAAATTGTGAGGTCGACTCCAAACCTCAGGTCAACTCCGCTACCAGAGAGGCCGGATTGCGATGGTAAATGCAGGTCGGGGGGCGCCGATTTAGAAAAACGGCACGCCCTACTTCGCCTAGAGCTATGTAGTGTAAGAAGGGATGGGAGGGCGTTTATAGGCGTGCCTCAGCAGGAGCTAGAATATGCCACAGTGACACAGATGAGCAGAAGTATGAGCAGAGGCATAAGAGGAGATGTGTGGAGGGACCTTGGCATGCATGGGCTCATGAATCAAGGTGTGGCATACCCCAAAGTGCTATTGGATGGATGGTATGGATGGTCTAGATAAGCAGATTCAGCGCGGGATGAGATCTGCGACCCTTGTGGGCGGGCTGAGGTTGCAATCAAGATTGGGCAACGGCTGGGATTTGGGTTATCTGCGCGGGTCCATTCATTGAAGAGCTATTGTAGAATCCACTTATAGTCGATTGCTCGGTGCCCCCCTTGACGATATGTAAGAGTTATGTGTTCTATAGAGCTACCCCAGACCCAGTTTGGACGCCCAAATCTACATATAGAAGCGGATTTGGGCATTTTCGGTCTGGAGTATGATGCAACTCATCGAATGTAATGGGAACGACAAGTCAACGACGGGCCACGACACTAGATTGATGACCCGTATGGACCAAGCAGATGACGGTATGTTCGTCAAAGAGCCAGCAAGGTGAAAGTTGCAGACCGGAGCCGCCTTCAAATATAACGAAGAAGATAAATGTGACGAGGATTTGATCCTGTAGTAGCCTTGGCGGTAGAAATTTCACTCGAGCAAACTACTATCGTGGACAAAAAGAGGGCCTGTCTAACAAACAAAGCGTCTGCTCACGTGGCGGTCAATAGCTAGAGGCTTCACGTGAGGCGTACAGACCGAGAGTGAAGATTTGGACTCCAGCCTTTGACCGGATTCGTGGCCTGAGACTCGACTCAGATATCGCCCTACGTAGATGCTTAGGGATAACAGCCACTTGGGATTACCTAATGTATATCTAATTGAGCGGTCAGTATCAGGAATTAGGGTATAGCATACGATAATACCTTGGCAGTGTTACCGTAGGAGCAGGGATGGTGGTCGAACTCTCACATCCACGTCAAGATCTCGATAAGACATGCTGGGCGGATCGACAGCAAGCTACAGTGACGATGCAGGTACTTATTGTAAAGTGAATAATGGCATTATAAAATCGCGAAGCATTCTTGACCTTATCATAGCCATGAATGACTGCTTATCTTTAGCCTTATCAGTTGAAGGTCGCCGACCTAGGGGGTTGAAGAATATATCTTGAACGGGGAGGTCGATGAAATGGTTAGGATATGGGATGAAGGAAGACGCGTAGGTCCGAAGGAAAAAGAATCAGCGCGGAATTGGCCGTTATCGCGTCCAATGTCTCTTCTAAGGCCCTTCTAGGAGGGTTCCAGGTACTCGGGACTGGCCCCGAAGCCCCCAGCAAACACGTAATTTAACGTGCAGCGGTGGGTGGGTTAGCCCTGTGAGGTCAGTGGGGAAAAGCTTAATTCTTTCTCTCCCCAATCCTTGTCTCGATTTGGCCATTGGCTCAGCTTCAACGTCAAACATCAGCTGAACATAAGCATCTATATGCACGTAGCCAGGGGAATGGCGGTTCAACCTTTTCGTCATTGGCTTCCACCACGTGCGAGAAGGATGAAGTCCTGTCGTTTGAAATTGATTGCCTCATCCTGCACCTTGGCTCGTGTGGGAGAGCCAAGAGACCCGGACGTGGAGAAGCTGTGGTTCGGAACAAACATGACAGACATTAACGTTGAGCAAGACATGTTGTGACGGTATCGGTTACAGACAGCCTAAATGGAGGGCGAATGTGGGCTGCTATACCCGGCCAATGAAAAGGGATAGAATGCAAAAGGGGGGACGAAAGAAAGTTATCGGAATCCGGAAAGCTGATGTTTCGTCCACGTTCCAAAACCACGGCAGGCCGCATTGCATCCTCGTGGGAGGTATGACTGGTATGACAGTCTTACTGTCCTATCGTATGACAAGAAAGGGTCGTTCCGCAGTGCATGCTAGCAACGTACACTACTAAAGGGCCAGCAGGTTGATGGAAGAAGCAGGTCAGCATTGATTTAAAGAGCCAGATATATATACCAGATAGGTAAGAGGCAATTATCGCAGTCGAGATGCGGGTTGAGAATGAAAACGAGAAATAAGGTAGATATGGCGGAAGAAAAGTCTCCCTAGATTTGCAAGGCTGAGTGCTGAAAAGGGATGAAAATTTTCGGTCACCGACTTAGCTCGGTCGACGTAGCTGTTGCACAAACGTGCATAGCCGCCTTGAACAAGGTCATCCCTGGTGAGGCTGGCAAACAAATTCGCTGCTAGACCTGCTGGATTAATTGTTAAGTCCAATTGCTCCCTGATTCTACAAACCGACGCGTACGAAAGCAAACGCTGGCCCAATCCACTGCAGATCAAATCCAAATAAATCCAAGCAGCATCCATGTCCTAGAACTTGGACATACCCAAGTTCCTTTGGAAAATGTTGCCGTCGCATCATGCGTCATGACATTGGGAGTTTTGTGTCCTCTCGCTTTGGCATGCCTTTACTTTAGTTCGTTATCGATGAACTTGGCTAGAGCCTTCAATGTTCTCTAGTAGTCGAAGTGTACATGACGCTGTTCATTATATTCAACGTTGTCAGCATCCCGAATTTACCTGCTGGTGGCGTTAGACGCGAGACCTTGTCCAGCCCGCACTCGGGTGGGAAAATGCCGCTTTTTCCCCAGCCAACGATCCACATGCGGTGGGTGCGTCTTGCCAGCGATGAAGTCGCTCGGCTCCAGTTGCATGTGTGACAAGTTGAGTCCGGGACCGTACTGTTGGTAAGGTACCTGGAACTCCGCTGGTTGATAGTCGTTGGCATCGTCCACCAGAGCCCGGTTGTGGAAAGTGAATACGTCTTGGACCATGACAGGTGGAGGACGGCGATTCCTGTGCACGAATAGTCGTTATTGACAGCTCCACGTTGATTGATGACGATTCCGGATCCAGTAAGTACTAATTCAAGAGCTGGTTTAGTATTTTCTCTCAAAAGAAAGGCGATCCTGGATGTAAGTCATGTTGATACTAGTGATTTGGTCTATGTCAAGATGTAGAACCTGATCTGATCCTCTTGTATGATATAATGGCCCGTAGGGACTTGGCCGGCCAGACTCAGTGGTTTCTTTATATAACGTTTCATATCAAGCTCAGCCAGGGGGGATTTTCGATCCTACCTTGATACCAGTCCCAGAACAATACGTGGTATATCCAGTAGTTTGAGTCCCACATTGAAAAGACGCAATTGGACTATGCTCCTGATCGACAGTGATAGCGAAAGGCGTCTATAGCGAAATAAGAGGAATATAGCGCGTTTTTGGAGCGGATAGGGAAAGCTGTCATCGAGGCTTCGGATCTGTGGTAGTTAATTGATGATCAAGAGAAGGTCACATCGAAGAGTCCAAGCTCGTTCCTGCTAGAACCCTCTTGACCCAACGCAGCGGCGCTAGTACTGCTGGGCAACGAACAAGGTCGAAGGGATCCGGAAACTCGACGGATGGAAACAGTCCACAAGAAATTCCCAATACGAAAAGAACCAGCGGGTGGAGCTCAGTAAGCTTCGTAAATGTTTTCGTGGTGGGTTCAGTGGTGTGAAGTCAGGCCGTTTACGAGATGGGGATGAAGACTTCTCATCTCTTCTTAATTTCGCCCAAACTGGTATCATTCCTGGTCTCGGCTGGGCTGCTAAAACAATGCAGTAGAGATGGTGTCTAAATAGAGATTAGAACTAGCTGTGACGTAGTAATTTAGAGATGAAGGTAGATGGACAAGTGCCTAGCTAGATAGCATAAATATATGCTTTAGGGATGAGATATAACAGAGATGATACGAACGAGAAACTGCTCTTTATAACTTACACTTTTTAACTACCTACTTTGAAGGCCCCGAGATTGTTGTGTTTTCAGCGTTGATCCGAGAATCTTGCGTGTCTTATTTTCTCATCTTGGGTATGTTGACCCGTATCTCAAATAGGAGTCTAGCTATAGTGAATAAGGGCAGATTCATGCGACGTAGATATGAATCTTCGTAAGAGATCCTCCGATGTAGAATCGCATCTTGCTCGCCCTTGGAAGCAAGTCACAGTTGCTATACGTTGGTGCTGAAGATAATTGACGAGCTTCGTATTTGTCAGAGTTTCCGACGAGGTAAGGGATCAAAAACACTCGGAATAGATTTTTCCGCCTTGCTTCCTGTGCGATTACTAGGAGGTGCGTGTTCAAAAATACCTCCTATCGTTAAAATGTAAGAAACCACGGGATAGAGTGAGAGAGAGAGCGAAGATGGGAGAAACCAAAATTGAATCTTTCGGCGGGTAAATCTATCCCTTGGTGGACGGCTTAGGCTTTTCCGGTCCGCCTGTAACTGCTCCCGTCCCCGTCCCGCATCCCACCCAACCCCCTGGAGCCTCGCAAACCGAAAAAGGGTTAGCGGCAACAGTTTGTTTCTATTTCTCACCTTGCCCTCGTTTGAGACTTCCAGCTGTCAGTCAGCATCGCTTGGTCTAATGGCACCATTCTAGGGTTCTCAGTGAGATTCGGATAGGGCCGTACGAGAAGGCTAGTGTTATTAGCTAATTCTCATTTTGGCCTTTTTCTCGTATCTAATTAGGTATTTATCTTATGGCGCTTGTCTTTTCTTTGACAAGCCCATACGAGTATTTCTCGCAGTGGCTTGGCAAAGATTCGTTAGGGCTGGCTAGCTGAAGATGATCATCGGCGAAATGCCAGTCCTTCCACAGCCACACGCGCCTCTCTTTTTCTCTCTCTCCCTCACCTAAACCGTAGCCCTTTCACAGCCCACAGCCACTGGCCTGGCGCGGAAATGACGATTCCGTCAGCAGCCATGTCGACTGGCCACACCATGTCTGACAGGTCTCGTCTTGCCCGCGTTAGTCCTTATCTAGCGGGAATTCCAAATCCCATCTCGTCATGTTCCCCCGGCGACGAGGTTTTAATAGCCACAGAGGGCCCAGATTAGCAGCTCATAACCTCAGCCGTCTCGTGTATAAGCGAACCTTTTTTCCCACCGATAGGTGACAGCCGTAACTTACCTCCTACAGTAATCAATCGGCCGTTCGACTCAGTTCGAAGAAGGTTGGTTACAACAGGTGCGCATACACATAGGGCAGAAAGAAAAGCTGCAGCGTATCTTGGCCTTCTGATACCACTCTAGCCTAGTGGTATCCATCCATCCACTACCGTCTTTCATATATTACGAAGATACCGTACCTCTTGCTCGCTTCTTTACTCCCCTAGTAATCTACACATGTGATCCTCCTTCTCTTTTCATTTATGTTAGCTGGCGTCCGCTCGTTTCATCTATAATTATAAAAGGAATCGACAAGGAAGGATTCTAAACACCTACGCAATTTGCTTAGATCCTTCAGCCTCTCCACTCAGCTCAGCAAGCTATCATATACCACTGACTCGCTGATATACCTGTCACTTCCCGCACGCCGCTTGGATATATCTAAACCATACCTAGCGTCTCGAGACCATCGAAGATGCAATTCAACTTCATATTACCGGCCATCTTGGCCTTGTCAATATTAGGAGCAGCGTCTCCCATCCGCTGTCCAGACGTATGTCTCTATGCAAAAGCTCTTTGTTACTACTGTTGCTAACACATTTCTAACTTAGTCGAAACGAGATCTCATTCTCAACGGAGCGATGCCGGCCGAAGAGTGCTGTAGCTACGGAGTCTGCAAGAACACGGTTGTCGTCGCCATGGGACAAGAGGAGAAGCCGCTCAGCTCAGCAGTTCGCTACAACGAGCGACGGTGATGAAACGAGAACGGGTGTTTTGACTCCCACGGAGAAGCACCCACCGGAGCATCAACAACAACTTCAGCATATGATAACGGCGTTTTTTGCTAGTGGTTTAAAAACACTCTGCATAGTACCCTTGGCGTTGGGAAGCGGGGCCATCGGACGGCCGAGACGCTTTGATATTTTCTTCAATTTGGTGGTGGAATCGACGACATGCGTCTGGACGATAGGATGAGAAACATTGCATTGCATACGGCGGAGTTTATGGTTCGTGGCGTTACATGCGGGATGGGGTCTCTCGACTTAGACGACGTTGCATACCGTCTTCGAGAAAAAACAACACCAAGGTTACCTCCCCCAACAATTGGACAAAGAATCGTTATCGAGTTGCTATTTTGGCAGCCCATCAATACGACTTACAAAGTTTCAAATTACTATTGATTGATTGACTGGTCTTTTGAATTCCCTCCGGGACTTGTTGAAGAGCTATCGACACCGTTACGAGATGATGAGGTTCATTAGCCTACTAGATGGTGAGATATGGCTCCGGCAATCTTAGGCCGGACGAGTCTTAATACCGCCGAGCTCAAGCGAATATAGCGTGGAGCTATTGGAGCTATCCCGTGCTATTTTCTCGTATCTGCATTCTGCATTCTGCACTGACAGCAAATGCGGCTGTCTGATTATGCAAGCCTAGGAGTGATATCGCACGTTTCGCGCCTCTAATCACATCACCTTCTTATCGCAGCCAATTCTTTCTCCTCACCGTCGACAATTCAAGGTCAAGCTAACTACCCTTCCGGACTGAAAGCTCCAGAGCATGTATGTAAGCAGCCACGGCCTTTTTTTCTTTTATTTTCTTTTTTGTAAGTTATCACTTTTCTGGGCCACGTGTGGCTTCGGCCGATTTCTCATGCGGTATATGTCACCCTCGCAATGGATTGCGATAGGTATGATCTCTAGTAAGCACCGCGCCCGGATTCCGAGTTAGAATCGGCCAAAAACATATTAGGTTTCCTATCTCACGATTTTCGCAAGTTCCTTCGACTCATGATAAGTCGCAACCCGCGGTGCGGATCCGTATCTCTCGTAATGCCGCCCGAAACGAGTCATCGGTTCTTTTAAGCATAGGTGCGATAAAGCTTTCTGTGATATAAATAGGTAGGGTCCGCTACACATCATTCGGATACCCGAGGAGCTAACCTGCTCACGTAACATTACGAGGTCTTGGTGTTTTCAATGATTCGTGCAATGCATAATCGCCTTTGACTTCGTGATAGGTCGCATTAGCCGCATCTCGAGGTTACCTAACCTATGAAGAGCAAAGTCCCGGGAATGTTCAGATTCGTGATCCGTCTAAGCGAGCCATCTACTTCCGAGCTTCTAGACTCAGCGGAGGTTTATCAGGGTTGAGTTCTATTAGCGAGCTCTATTAAGGGTTTCTCTCTGGTGGCACGACTTGACTTACAATGGTTCCCATAGCTTACTAAATGCAGGAGAGCTCGAGATTAGACTCAAATAGTAAGAGGCTCTTAACGCACGTGTAGGTTTGAAATAAGCAGTTCCACGGGTGAGTAAGTCCGTCCCAACAGTCGGTCCAGTCTAGAACTTCCACCACTCTATTATCTTCGACGTTGACACCCACCCTCAATCCTATCAACTTACTATCTAAGATGGCAGTTATAATGTCCGTCGGCAAGAATCTTCCACACATTTTTCATAGGGCAAAATTCACTCACGTAGAGGGTGGACGGAGAAACCCGAATGGCGCTGATAGCATAATCGAATCTATACTCCTAAGTCCAACTCGTAGGAACCAAAGCACGGCCATTCAAAAAGATTCATTTTATTACTATGCTTGGACTGACCGGAAACAAACTGCGCTAATAGGTGAATTCCACTTAAGTCAATTAGGTGCAGCGAGTGTAGCAAGTGCAAGAGATATAGGCATTTGGAGCAAGACGCTACTATCAACCAATCAGGTACCAGCGAATCTATTCCTGGGGCCTAGGGGGCTTGTGGTTTAGTGGTATAATACTCCCTTAGCATGGGAGTGGTCCGGGGTTCGATTCCCCGCGAGTCCAATATTAAGAGGTTAGATTCCTCTTATACCGCAACTTTTTATCTCTTTTTGATATATATCATTACATCCATACCTTTTGACGATGCACAAGTCTCTACACTATCTGGGCAGTCCGTCGTCCGACACTTATGCTTATTCTCACGCAATACGTGAACTACCTTGTAGCCAACGGTCGAACAAGGTCCAGTAGGTTGACCTTTTCGGTCTCGCAGTTAGACACTCTGCTAGACACGAGTCCATCGTAATCCATTGGGCTTAAGGCCTGCCTGCATTGCTCAAGAGATGAACAATGAGCAACATGGAAACGAGAACGAGAACAAGAGGCGTGACAGCAATTCCTCGATATCTCCGCTTTCTAACACTATATACACTCGTAACCTACCTAACCTTTCTTTCTAAGTAGCCCAACCCGTAGAGCGTAATATCATCGCTTGCGCCATTTTATGTAATGTTGCCGCTTTTTCTCTTTTCGCTTGTCCAACGATTCGTAACTTTTTCGTACCGACATATCCGCGGTATCACCTCTCTCCTATTTATCGAACCTATCACATTCACATTCGCATTCAAACATCACAGCACGACCAAGTTGCTAATCTTCAGTCCCTGGCTCTCGACGTGGTATCTCCTGCGCAGCCCCAGGCTCCTCGCCGTC
>JAOWAP010000071.1:0-10279 GCA_028565235.1 Hypoxylon lenormandii
GATCTAGCGGTCGGTCTGGTTGCGGATGGCCAGCTCGAGGGGGGTATCGATGTTGCCCTTCTCCTTGTAGCCGCGCACGTGGATGTTGGCGTTGCCGGGCCGCTTGTATGTCAGCCTGTGCACGAGCCAGGGGTACGAGTGGAAGTTGAAGATGATGGGCTTGTTGGCCGTGAACAGCGCCGTCCACTCGGCGTCCGTCAGGCCGTGCGGGTGGTCCGTGTGGTGGATCAGCTTGAACAGGTCCACCACGTTCACGCACCGGATCTTCATGTCCGGGAAGTGCTGCAGCAGTAGGTCGATGGCCGCCAGCGACTCGCTCGTCGACACGTCACCACAGCTAGCCATGACGACGTCGGGCTCCTCGCCCACGTCCGTCGAGAACTGGGGCCAGATGCCAATGCCCTTCGTGCAGTGCTCGATGGCTTGTTCCATCGTGAGGTACTGGATGTGGGGCTGCTTGTCGGCTACCACGACGTTGACGTAGTTTTGCGATCGGAAGCAGTGGTCCATGACCGAGAGCAGACAGTTTCCATCAGGCGGGAGGTAGATACGGACGACTTCGGGACTCTTGTTGCAGATGACGTCGAGGAAACCAGGGTCTTGATGCGTAAAACCGTTGTGGTCTTGTCGCCAGACGACGGCAGTCAAGAGAATGTTCAGAGAGGGAACCTTGGCACGCCACTCTACCTCTAAGCACTTCTCGATCCATTTGCAGTGCTATATAAGTGTTAGTGACTATAAGTAAGACATTATGAGTTTAGTAACGTACCTGGTTAACCATGGAGTCGATGACATGGATGAAAGGCTCGTAGCTGTTAAGCATGCCGTGCCTGCCGCTAAGGATGTAACCTTCGAGCCAACCTTCACAAGTGTGCTCAGACAGGATCTCCATGACTCTTCCGAAGGGAGACAAGTTGCCGCCATCCTCATCCTCTTCAAAGTAATCGCCCATCCACACCTTCTTACCGACTTCGTACACAGCCCCTAATTTGTTGGACTCGGTCTCGTCAGGGCCCATGAGACGGAAGGTTTTGGGGTTGTTCTTGACAATGTCACGAAGGAACTTGGCGAAGTTGGACATGCTAGCTTCCACGGTGGCGCCAGCCTTGTCCACCTTGATGGAATAATCTCTGAAGTTGGGCATGATGAGCGGCTTTGAGAGTACTCCGCCGTTGGCAACGGGGTTAGCACTCATGCGCCTGTTGCCGGTGGGGCAAAGCGCCTTTAGTTCGGCCGAGATGTGTCCCTCTTCGCCGAATAGGCGCTCAGGTTCGTAGCCACGCATCCATTCTTCTAGCGTCTTCAGATCGGCCGGGTTCGTTGTGGTACCTGTGATGGGTACTTGATGAGCACGCCAGAAACCTCCTAGGTAGTGGCCGTTCACTTTGCGTGGTGCGGTCCAACCCTTCGGCGTACGTAGGACGACCATGGGCCACCGCGGGCGGAAGGGTTTGCCGGAGTCGCGTGCCTCTTTCTGATATTTGCGGATTTCCAGAACGCAGTGCTCAAGCGTGGCAGCCATCGCCTGGTGCATCGTCTCGAGGTCATCACCTTCCACGAAATATGGCTGCCATCCATAGCCGAGGAACAACTGCTCGAGTTCCTTGTGCGAAATACGAGCAAGCACAGTGGGGTTGTTGATCTTGTACCCGTTTAGGTGCAGGACTGGGAGGACTGCACCATCGCAAATAGGGTTTAGGAACTTGGTGCTGTGCCACGCAGCCGCCAGCGGGCCGGTCTCGGCTTCACCATCACCAACCATGGTCAGGGTGATAAGGTCAGGGTTGTCGAATACGGTGCCGAAAGCATGCGAGATGGAATAGCCCAGTTCGCCTCCTTCGTGGAGACTGCCGGGAGTCTCAGGCGTGGCGTGCGATCCCACACCTCCTGGGAAACTGAACTGCTTGAAGAAGATTTGCATACCGGTGGGATCTTCCGTCTTCTCGGGGTAGACCTCGGAGTATGTGCCTTCGAGATAGGCCTGCGAGATAACAGCGGGGGCACCGTGGCCCGGGCCGGAGACGAAGAGGGCATCGATATCATACTTCTTGATTAATCGGTTGAAGTGCATATATGTGAAGATTTGGCCGGGGGCAGATCCGAAGTGGCCTAGCTGCCGGCCCTTGATGTGCTCAACCTTCAATGGTTCTCGAAGCAGAGGGTTCTCCTTGAGGTATATCATACCGAGACTGAGATATAAGCTGGCTTTGAAGAAATCGGTATATTTCTCAATCTCTTCTTTGGATAGCGGCTCGCCCTTTACGGTGGAGCGGGCCTTGCCGAATGCCCGGATCGACTCGATCTCGGCACTATGTGTTTCTGCCATGTTGTGTTGTGTATATCCGACTTGCAGTATCAGGAAGTATCGGAGTTAACAAGAGTGTATATAATATGAACAACTTGAGTCTCAGTCGTCAAGACTTCTGAGGAACTCAAGATATATGAGTAGGTGTATGTATTATGTGTAGGATGATGTCGTGAAAAGACTTTGGAGTGATGATGATCTACTAGTGGGATAAGAGTTGATGAATGCTGACGACAACAGCTACTTATACGAAAAGAACATATCAACGTCAAGTTTTGCTAAACCACCTACCTAGGTAGGTTACTACTCTAGGGTGGCACTTGGGTCGGGCTGGGTCAAGCTACGTTCCAATGTCTGCAGCAGTCGCATGTCTGGTACGTTCATGTGAGTGATTCTACGTAGATTTGACACATGTGCCTTACCTGGGTACGGCCATTGGGCTCTGGGCTCGGTGGGAAGCGATTCCAAAGGGCCGGGTATGCAGACCGAGGCGCCGTTAAGCGAAGAGCCAGAACAACGTGCAAGTATGACATTATAGCGTGGTAATAGCCTGATGGGAGGGCGATGGAGGGCCATAGCAGGCTAGAGTCGAGGCTGACGGGCACATTCGACAGCGGGATACGGCATGTAAGTGGCCGGAATAGATGGGAATAGGTGGGAATGGGAGGGAATGGGACCACGGTGGGCTGATTTTCTGCTGCCAATGTACTATGCATTTTCTACGTCATGCATCTCTCGAGTCTCGAAGGACCCCTTCGGACCATCCGATTGATGCATAAGTGCTTATCGATTAGATCTTTCCAGACGTCCGACTCCAGGCCCTAGGGAAGCCCCATTTAATCAGCGATTCAGGTGTGTTCTACCACAACCCAGCGACGTCGTCCTGGTTCAGCTCGCATAATCGGCATAATCGTCGCATACGCAGGAACCACACTAGAGTCTATAGAGTTAGGGTAGAGTCTAGACAGGTAAGTGATCTTGCGCAACCCATTCCTACAATTCGATCTGGATTCCCATCCTCCCGTCGTATACGGCACGCCCGTGCATGGAGACCCTTATTTTCTGCGCATGTCAGTCGACTTTTCATGAGCTGATCAGGTTTTTCGCGATTGGCAATCAACCGGATTGGCACTTTATGAATGCGCATCTTCCTGTTCCAAGCCCCGGCCGTAGGAGATCCGCGGTCTTTTTGTTGGCTTCTAGACTGAATCTGGGAAAACAAAAGAGATAAGCCTTACTGTTCGATTTCTAAAGCGATGATAATGGTTGCGGGCCGAATACCAACAGTTCGACAAATGTTAAAACAAACAAAAAAGGCGTTGGCGAGCGATCTAACATACGACCCGAGAGAGAAAAAAACTGTTCAATTGTGAGTCTGACATCTCGTGTTGAGCGACGGACACCGCTGGTTATGCTAAAATCCCCTGTTCCCGTGGATATTTCAATTTTTCTTTAGTGGCACGTTGACATTCAGTGCGCAATTCTTTTGGGAGCTCGAGGTTTTCATTTTCATATCTTACGGTCTGTGACTTCTTGTCGCTGAGGAGAAAAATGAACTTCCATTACTTTACGAATGCGACCCAAGTCTTGAGTGCAGCAGACATTCTTCCTGGAGGGACGAACCCGCGGCGATCGTGCATATTTGGAGCCTAGGACGAATGATAGGATTTCCCCGTCGCGCGAATGACCCCTGAAATTACAGTCTACTTATCTCATAGGAGCGTTACGCAGGCGGCCGGCACCGCCAACGCCAACGCCGACTTCCTCAGTTCTGTCAGAGCGCGAACATTCGAACCCTCACCGGTAAAATCGACGAGCGATTGAAAGCGAACGTACCTGAAGAATGGGCACCAATCCTATTCTCACGAATGCCCAGGTGCTTTCTCGTCCCTACCACGATCTTCTCTCGTTCCTCCCGACCATCTCCAGCGCGTAGCAACATAGCAGCATGAGCATTAGCTTGGAATCGCTCGCCTGTCAAAGGCGAGTATAAATTCTACTACTGTACGATTCGCACGGTGTCTACCGAACCAATGGGTCATCCGGACAGCCAGCTAGCCAGAGATCCGAGATCTGATAACTGTATGGAGCATTGTTAAGGGACACGCTTTCATTGGCTGCCAGGCTGCATTTCTCCAAAAATGTGGGATTCATGATACTCACGAGCCCACGATATATCTTCTTCCGGACCTTAAAATCAAGAATTGCAAAGGTAGGTGATACGTAATACTTTGGACATATTTGATCTAGGACAGAAAGTTCGAGGCGACGGGAAATCTAGAATTCGCAGAGTCGTTGTGAGTCGACAAAAGGTGTTTTGGCGATGCGATGCGAATTCCACAATGGGGGTAGCGGAGAATATCTCAAGACCCACACCACTGACAATCCGGTGATGACCCTCCAGTGTGAGACAGTGACGCGATCCGGTATGAGACGAAGATATCAGAGGTTACTCTGAGATACCGTTATTTCAATATAACACTACCGACAAAGATGTGATAATCGATCGCCACTTGCGACAATAAGTGTGGCACGGAAATTTGAAAAGAGAAGGGGGATATAGCGTTATGAGTTAATAGGACGGTATGCGATAGATTTCCTGAGTTTCTAGTATAGGCCCGAATTCTGCTGTCAAGACAATAAGATGTAGTATTCTTTCTTAGTATTATCACGATGCTGATCAGGTGACGCGGTAACGAGGCTATCGTGAAAGTAGCTCTAAACTCAGCAACAACTACCTGTTGCTATAGGATTGACATAAACTGAGACACCATGCAAACTTTCCAGCTCGAGTTACTACTATAACATTACATTGCGTGCTCTCCAGTGTTTACCATGAGTTGATGGTATATAATAAGAGCAAGGAATTCATTTTCAGCAGTATCAACTCTCTAAGGCGACCTCTTGTCTAATGACCGTATGAGAGCTAGAATAATTAGAAAAAACACCAGCTTAAACTTGTCCGCATGATCATATCGTTAATTTTGGCATCATCCCAGTAAAGCGACGAAGCACAATATTATAGAGTCGAGCTAAGGGCAAATTTCACTAGAAGATTACTCTTGTCGTCTCTTCGTATCAGGTAAGTAGTAAGTGCTATAGAACCAGATCATAAAGTACAACCACCTAGGTAGTCTTTTATATTGCGAGTGAGAATTAGTCTCTCTATTTTCTAATCCTTGAACTGGACTCCAGTTTGGATAAAAACAGGATCCTCCCCAGACGAACTCTCAGCGTCCCCTACCCTATTTTCGTCTTCCTTGGACTTTTTGATGCTGCGAATCATTTATTAGCAACGGGAGACAACTATAAGTGTCACTAAAGCAAAACAAGCTGAAACACTCACTCTTTGCGGTGGATAAGTATCGCAGTAATGAATCCCGCCCATAGTAGGATATGGAAGACCAATGCGACAGGCCACCCGATACGCCACCTGGGGGCTCCGTTGGGACCGACAGTGGGAAAGAGAACGAGAGGAGTCCACACGTAAAAAGAATAACCAAAAGTCATCATAGCCCCCTGATGAATTTGTTAGTCAATTAGCCTCAACTAGAACGCGATAAAACAGTAGCAGAGTGTAAAATACTTACCAAGATGAGCGCCCTTTCCTCCGAGTCCCCCTTTACGACCGTGTTGACTGTCGAGTATAGAATTGGGCTCAAGCACCCAGACATACCGAAGAGATACCAGGCGACGAATCTGTGTTTCGGATTAGCACAAGAGCGCACCACGAAGTCAAGCGAAGCTCAGGGTGGTAGAATGGGAAGCTCATACTTCAGTGGCTTTGGGATATTCCAGACAATCATGCATATGGCTGAGAACACGAGGCAACTCGTAGCGCCCGTGTAAACGGTCCATGAAGGGTAAATGGCAGCCAAGGTGGTGCCTAGCCAGGATGCTACAATATTGATCGCGTAGGTGACGGTGGGTAGTTGGTTGATTTGGACCACCGAAAAGCCTTCCTCTTTCAACCAGAGATTCATATATGAATCCGGGTACCCAGCAATAATCATACAGCTAGTTCAGCCAAGAAATCGTTAGTTTCTAGGCAATACCTATAATAAAAGGGAGCAATGATGGATAGGTAGCTCACATGTAACAGAATACGAATACCCATATGTGCCAACGCTTGAGGCTGCGCTTGAAGACATCAAGATCCAACTTCCCGGGCTTCCGTACCTTGGCCTTTTCTAACCTTGCCTTCGCGAGCGCGGTGTCTTCTGGGGTAATAAAGAACGGCCTAGGGGAATCCGGGACTCCTGGGAAGACAATAAAGCCAATCAGAGCGACCGGAATCGTGAATATGCCGTCGATTATAAAGAGCCATCTTTACCGAGTGGATAATTGTCAGCGTGCTCAATAAAGGCAGCCGGGCGAGTAATCTTTGGTCTTACCTCCAGCCGGGCATCCCTCCTACGCCTGAGAGATGGGTGTACGCAGCGGCCTGTAAGTAGCCACTGACCATGGTCCCTAGGGGGTTGCATATAAACCACGTCCCAGCTCGCTTGAACAGCTCCGGCCCGCTATACCAAGATCCTAATTAGCATTGTCAGTTTACAACCTGTACAATCTGGGAAAAGTGATGGCTAACCTAGGATGAAATGCGTCCCTGCGAAGACCGGTGCCTCCAACATGCCCACGAGGAAACGACATGCGTAGAGTTGGTGGACGTTCGTCACTCGGCTTTGAGCAAATGTGCAAAGACCCCAGAGGATTTCAAGAGACGGCAGTAGCCAACGAGATCTGTGGACGTATTAGCTTGGCTAGTCATTTCTCAAGCTGAAGCCCGAGGACTGATGCTCACAGTTGAGGCCGTGACATGAGTAGCATGCCAGGTATCTGAAAGACCACATAAGCTACATAGTAGCAGACGTTGAAGTAGTTCAGTTCATTTCCGTATAAGCCGAAGTCCTCTTTGAGGCCACTGACATACGCATTGCTAATGTTTGTTTGGTCTTTGAGGCAGCATTGGTTGGTTAGCTCACGCTACAAGAATAACAATTCAAAAGAAGCTCTCAACTTGCCTAAGAACTTGACGAAAACTGATTCAGTTAGCACATCAGGTCTCTTTGCGTTTAGACTGTATGCACTCACAGCATAGACAAGCAAATATCAAAATAGACAAGTCGAGTTTGAATAGGAGCCTGCGATTGGAGATTTGTTAGTATACGCGCTCGCGTCTGATCTGCATTCCGATACTCATAAGAATTACTGACTTTCTTTCAGCTGCCGGGTAGTCGGATGGGTACCAATTGAAGATCTCTTTTACGAGACCATAAAACGAACTGCCCGGGTTGGCTTTGATAGCTGCCATGATGTCTTTCTGAGAAGGACACGATGAGCTTCACCCTTGAGTAACATCAGCAGCTAGGTAACGAGCCAACAGTCTTAAGAAGTATTGTAATTACACGTAACGTATTTGACTTCAATTATGGTGCAATTTCTGGCATCTAAGCTAACACGATAACAATACGATTTTAACACCAGGGTTTTTTCTTGATCCATAATTATTCCTAACGAGATTTATGGAAATCTACTGATAAATCTTGCTTTAGTTTATCTGATTATCTATTGTGTGGCCTCATAGTGTTACATTGTCCATATTGGGGGTTCCGATGATGTGCGATGGCGTGCTCTTCAGATGGGCGAGGCGTGCGGAGGTTGCAGGCATATTTATATCTGCCTCTGACACCCCATGCCACCTTGCTCTGTAAGCCCACGCGTCGACCGCGGTATCCCCGCATACACCATATCGGCTCCAAGTTGCGCAATACTATTACATGTTTCCATTGGCAGACGTTGCGGAGTTATAGTCTATCGATAGAGCTCGTAACCCCCTACCAGGTTGAGCTGCATGAAAGCTTCTATTTATCCAGGCTAGCTTGGAGGAGCTCGAGGTATCTTATGAAGGGTATGAATAATAGATATTATACTCAGACTCCGTCGACACTCAACTCGCAGTAACGGAAAGTATAATATGTGACTACGCCCGCCAGCTGGATTCTGTGCACATCTTGCAGTTTGCTAAGATCGACTCACGATATTACCACCATTTTTAGAAACTATAGCCCCGACTATTTCTCAATATGCCTGGACGAATCATTGAACGCTACGAGCACGTGCCTACCACGCAGGAAGACCGTAAGTTCTGGCTACCCGTGATTTGTAGTATGAATTGCTAACGGAGCCCTGGCTCTTAGTTGATTGGGCTGATCTCATCACTCTCGATCTGAGTCTATACGAGCAGCCGGGTGGTAAAGAAGAGCTAGTGAAGCAGCTTGACCATGCGGTTCGTAATGTTGGTACGTTGTTGACCTTATCTACCCAGCATCCCTCCACCGCCACAGGGCTGACAAGACAACCATAGGCTTCTTCTACGTAAAGAACTTCAACATTTCTCAAGAGGAGGTGGACCAACAGTTTGCTCTCGGACGAGAGTTTTACTCCCTCCCTCTAGAGGAAAAGCTGAAATTTCACAACATCCATGATCTAGAGGCTGGGGAATACAACGGATATAGGCCAGCCGGTCACCGAGTGTAAGCGAGCCAGCATATTGGTGGGGACTTGAACGTGCTTGGTTGACACGTCGAACGCAGTCTCGGCAACGGTATCAGGGACAATGTCCAAGTGTATAACATACCCAAGTTCGACGGGTATCACCAGCGCAAGCAGCCAGCCGTCCTTGCGGATAGTATCAAGGAGATTGAGGCGTTTTCTAGGGTATGTAAGAGGCCCACCCATATTGATTCCGTCGGTTAATAATGGTGCGTTAGAAATGCCACGATGAAGTAGTCGTGAAGCTCCTGCGCCTATTTGCCATCCTATTGGAGCTTCCCGACGAGGATCAGCTGGTCCGGGACCACCTCTACGACGTGAAAGGAGAGGACCATCTCCGGTACATGCACTACGCAGCGCGGAGCGCCGAAGAGAACAAGAAGGTTGGCGACCTGTACGGGCCCGGCCACACGGACCTGGGGACGGTGACGCTGCTGTTCAGGCAGCCGGTAGCGGCGCTGCAGATCCTCAACTCGGAGGGCAAGTGGAAATGGGTGAAGCCACAGGACGGCACTATCACGATCAATACGTGTGATGCGTTGACGGCGTTGACGGGCGGGCTCATCAAGTCCAGCATACACCGGGTTCACACACCGCCTGCTGACCAGGCTCACATTGATCGCTTGGGTGTTCTGTACTTTGCGCGTCCTAACAATCATGTTGTGCTAGACCCCATCCAGAACAGCCCCCTGCTGAACCGGCTCGGCCTCACCACCAACGCCTTCACCGAGCTCGGCCAGCACCTCACCACCGAGCAATGGGTCAAGGTCCGCCAGACGCAGCAGCAGAGGCCCCGCGTGAGCGCTAAGATCTCCGAGGACGGCAAGTACACCTACGAGAAGAAGGACCTGGAGATCTTGCCGGGATTGCACGCGGCCATCCACAACTAAGCTGTGCAAATGACCAGGATATATCATCACTGAGTCCGCTACTAGTTCCGTATAAGATTGGAAAGATAACGGACCACGAGACCTTGTTTAGGAGCAATTGGCTTAAGATCGGCACCGAACTACCAGGGGCCTTGGAAGGTATAGAATGATCCTCACTAGTTTCAAATTAGCAGCAGATGAGTCTCAATCTGAATAAAGATACACAAATGACGATATTCATAAAATATAAAATACGAATGTGAAGTGGTATATAAAGCAGTCGCTATTGTATATCGCCAGGGACATATCCACTCAGCGATACCCTGCACGGGAACTCGCCGCGGGGATGCGCAGCGCCATGCTCGACCAGATAAGCCCTCTCGTAGTCGACATTCGTTAGGTCGATCTTCTCATCCGCGTAGACCTCCTCGTAGCAATTCTGGAAGTCGAACTCCCGGCACAGTATGGCGAGGAAGGCCTTGACCTCCTTCATGACGAACGCCTGGCCGGTGCAGTTGCGTACGCCGTACTCGAAGATGCGCCAGGCGCC
>JAOWAP010000072.1:0-10278 GCA_028565235.1 Hypoxylon lenormandii
ACCCAGCATCGCGGCCGGCGTCGACGTGACGGCCTTCAGAGCTTGAGGTATGCCGGCGCCGGACCAGTTGAGGAAGTTCGAGACGCACTCGATGAGCGTTATCGAGCTATTACGCCGGTTAGTGAACGTCGTCGCTATTTACCTAGAAGTGTGAAAATCTGGGGGTTTTTCTTACCTCCCAGCAATTCGGTCGGTGCCTTCTAAAATTAATTTGTTCCCCTTTTTCACGATGTGGCTCGCGCTTTCGCCATTGGTCCACTGGTAAGCGCCGTCCGGCAGGCCCACCAGGTGCATGGAGTCCGTGACGAGGATGAAGCCGTCGGGGTGCGCGTTGAATGCGATCTTGATTGTCGTGGGGTGCAAGTGCTCGCCGTCGGCGATGATGCCGAAGTACGGGCGCGGTTGGTTCTCCGCCAGGCCTAGGACACCGAAGATGCCGGGGTTCCGGTGGTGAAGCGGTCGCATGGCGTTGAAGAGGTGAGTGATCATCGTAGCGCCTGCTCCGACGGCCGCCGACGCTTCTTCGTACGTAGCTTCTGAGTGACCGATCGAGTAGATGATGCCCCGGCTCGTGAGCTCGGGGATGAGCTTGGTCATGTTTCCGCGCTCCGGCGCGGCGGTTACCATCTTGATCGGCATGGGCCGGAAAGGGCTTTCGGTGTCGAGGTTCGAGGCGCCGTAGCACTCCACCAGATCCTCAAAGGTCTCAGCTTCCCGCAGTACATCCACGTTGTGGATACCATTCTTGGTTGGGCTCAAGAACGGCCCTTCGCAATGCGCGCCTAGGGACTCGGCTCCATCCTCCGCAACTTGCATGTATCCAGATGGCCCCAAATGCGGTAACGCCCGCTTGTAAAGCTCGCTGCGTTGGCTCGTGATCGTAGGCACGTACGACGTGACACCGGTCCTTACTAGTTGCTTGTTCAAGTCCTTGACCTTCTTAGCGTACACAGCAGGCTCAAGGAGTGTCGAGAAGTTGAAGCCGAAGGCCCCGTTTAGCTGGCACTCGATGAGACCCGGGGATAGAATACGACCGCCGAGATTGATAACCTCATCCGGGAGGATGAAATCATCGTAGAAAGCTGCCTGGCTTCTGATGATCTTGCCGGTGACGGAGTTGACCCAGAGGTCCTCGTTGACTAACTTGTCACCTTTTATGATACGGCAGTTGGTGAACTTGGTGATACCGTTTCTGCCGTCTTTCGGTGTCGACTTGGGCGACGATGGTAGAGAGTGAGGCATTGTGGGAGTTTGGTGGGAAGGTGGATATGAAAGGAGATGTATTATTTTACGTTACGGTTCTTGTTATGTCTTGTCTAGTAAGAGGACCACTGCCCCTTTTGCGAGTATTTGAGTCTCCATATGAAAACGGACAAGGCGGAAGATGGGAAATGGCTCATACATGTATTTATTTATTCATGATATCACAACGCATGCTCCGCTGACGCCGAATGCTCGCCGAAGGGCAGCGCCGAAATTTCGGCACGTTAAAAGAATGACAGCGACTAGTACGAGCCAGAATAGCGTCGCTTACAGGGCCGATGGACAAGTGAGGTTGCGGTTCAATCAACTGGCTATTGGTGGGGATTATTGGACGTCAGTCTTGCTATTGTCACAGTCGATCGCGTCAAACCAGGTTTTGCGGATGGACTGATGCCAATGTTCCACGCCAATGGTAGGAACATGTGACTGAGGAGAGTGGTCAGCAAGATTCTAGGCCGGAGGGCTGGTTACTGAGAGGGTGGCAATCCAGCCGACGAGACCCTCAAGAGAGCATGCTGGATGCGGCGACATAGCGATACACTGGTATCATTTGTGGGTGTCGGCGTTTACTATCGGCCCCTTGTTCCTTGTTCGAGGCTCTACTACGATAGATCTTCCCTTTGTTGTGTGACAATCCATTGGGGAAGGGTGTATAGAAAAATTGGATCGTGAAATCTCTCTAGAATGCTCTTTGTAATTGGTAAGGTAACGTTGCGGAGTGTGGGAACTGGAACTTGACAGGATTTTTGGAGGGGACGGAGAGTTGACCACTAAAACACTTCCCTCGATAAGACCAAAGTCACCGACGGAGGAAGCTCTAGCGCACTAGCTCTACCTAACTCCCCAGCAGTAGGCAACTAACGCCAGAAGCGGAATAGTGCAGAGTCCCTTTACTCGAAGTTTGAATGGAGCTAGAAAGGAGGAACCAGAAAGGAGGTGGCTCCAAGGTTTCAAGCCGAACATGACAGTTTGACAGCTGTAACCTTTTTTTTACATGGCAGCCATGCAGCCATGGTAACTCCAAGGCTTATCGATAACCTGTCGCTTATGCATACTACCTTAACCCGAACTCTTACTCCAAAATCCAGGGGTCTACCTAGGATGGTAGGCAAGAGTTTAGAGTAGCGCCGAGTCCAAGTCCCTACTTGCATCGGGATCTAAGCCTTGCAGTCTGCCATCGTCAACTCTCTTCTCCATCCTCATCAGCCACGCGAGGACTGCCTAGATCGGGTCTTTCCCCGAAGTCTATAGAGCCAACTGTGTAATATCCGCACTTAGCATCGCTAACACCGCTAACATCCCTTCATGTCTGCTATCGCTGTAAGCTGTAAGCTGTAGGATAGCTGTTCACGCTGTTGATGGGCTGACTGCACCAACCTCTCATACCTACAACATTCGGCAACAATAACTTGAAGTTGTAACGATACCACCGCAAGATGACCAAGTCGGATAGTGAACTCGACCCACTATGGAAGGACCTCGATTGGTACGCTTCATCACTAAGAGCCTCGGGGGTCGACACTCCACTAGAGCCTCAACACAGGTCACTAATTCTACACTAATAGGGCGATTGGTCAGATGCTGATTATGGGATGGGATGGCACCGAAATAACGCCTCAGATCAGGAACCTCATCGAGAACCATCACCTAGGTTCTATCATCTTAACCGCCAAGAATCTTAAATGTATTTATACTGCTGACCTCAACACTTGGACAGCCGCGTGTCGAGAAAGGTTGCTGACTGACCATGCCATATAGCCGCTGAGCAGACAGCTTCTTTAGTCCAAGAGCTTCAAACGATAGCTCACCAAGCTGGACACCCTCAGCCACTGTTGATAGCGCTTGATCAAGAAAATGGAGGCGTCAACAGCCTGTTCGATGAAGACTACATCTGCCAGTTTCCCAGCGCCATGGGCATCGCTGCTACGGGAAGCACAGAGCTGGCATACAATGTAGCAAAAGCTACCGCCACCGAAGTCTCGGCCGTCGGGGTCAATCTCATCCTAGGCCCCGTTTTAGATGTCTTAACCAATGCTCGGCACCAACCTCTTGGTGTCCGGGCTACTGGCGACGACCCCCAAGAAGCGTCGCAGTTCTGCATCGCAGCTATCAACGGCTTCAAGGATGCCGGCGTGGCTACCTGCGGGAAGCATTTCCCATCGTATGGAAATCTCGATTTCCTCGGCTCTAGCCTAGACATGCCTATTATCACTCAGACCTTGGAAGAGCTTAGCCTTAGCGCCCTGGTACCGTTTCGGAATGCTATAAGCGCTGGCCGCCTGGACGCCATGTTCGTTGGCGGATGCGGGATCCAAAATGCCGGCATGAACATCATGCACGCTTGCCTCTCGGATCAAGTCGTGGATGAGCTCCTTAGAAACGAGCTTGGGTTCAAAGGCGTCGCCATCTCGGAATGTCTTGAGATGCAATCTCTTATCCAGGAGTACGGTGTCAAGGGAGGGACCGTCATGGCCGTCGAAGCAGGTAACGACCTGATCCTTCTCTGCAGAGCGCATGACGTGCAGCTAGAAGCCATATCTGGGCTGAAATTAGGTTTCGAGAACGGCATCATTTCCAAAGAGCGGATTTACACCTCTTTAAAGCGGGTGTTACACCTGAAGAGTATTTGTACCTCTTGGCAAAAGGCCCTAAACCCTCCTGGCCTGTCATTACTATCCAAGATACATCCTTCGCATCTTACCCTCTCCCGAACAGCCTACGACCAGTCTATTGCAGTCGTCCGGGACAAGGAGAACTTACTTCCTCTTTCACAGAGCCTGCTCCAAGAGGAAGAACTCTTGCTGTTGACACCGCTAGTTAAACCCCTACCCGCATCAGCAGCTACTAAAAGCATGTTGGAGAAGAACAACGCCAAAGCCAGGTCGATACATGAGAAATGGGTTCATCAGGAACGCGGAGCGATCATGAGTGGAGAAGGCGTTTTCCGAGAGCTGGGTAGATCAATAGCTCGGATACGTAATGGAAAACTTCTCCACACATCATATACGGCGAACGGGCTCCGACCAGGTTGGGACATCTTTGCTTCACCCTTACGACTAAGCTAACCGACTTATAGTACACGAAAACCTAATCAATAGGGCTTCGGCGATCATCATAGTGACCGCTGATGCTAATCGAAATCTATACCAAACCGGGTTTACAAAACATGTGGCAATGATGTGCCATATGCTGCGCGGGACTGGCCAGAAGAAGTCCCTCATCGTGGTCGCCGCCAGCTCTCCGTACGACTTTGCAATGGACAAATCTATCGGAACGTATGTATGTACCTTTGATTTCACCGAAACAGCTATGACTTCCCTTGTTCGTACATTATACGGAGAAATAGTCCCCCAAGGGTCGATGCCGGGGACGTTAAGGAAAACCAAGAAGGTTTCAAAAACTAGGCAGCAGTGGCTCGTCGAGAATTACGACCGCGAACGAGACGGCTCCGCGCTTACCGAGCTGTTACGAACATTAGCCCGCTCCAGTACCCCGAATTTGCCGTATCTCACGACAGGAGCCCAGTCTTTCGAATTATCCAACCCGCATGTCGAAGAAGCGCACTTCGTCGTTCGAAATAGCAGCACGAAAACATTGTACGGGTTCGTTGCTACGTACTATACGAAAGGTATCGGGGCTATTGGTGCGCTCTTTGTCGACCCGGCGAAGCGGAACGTGTCGATTGGCAGGTCATTGCATCGGCGCGCAATGCGAGCATTACTACAAAACCAGGGAATCAAGAGGGTACAACTAGGCTGTACATTTCCCGGCGTCTTCCCGGGAGTGCCTGTAGACGAGAGCGGGAGTAATAAGAGCTGGTTTGATAACGTTGGGTGGGATACACAGTTCCCGAAGCGGCTGACGAATATGGTCATCGACGACCTCGGCTCCTGGACGGCACCAGAAGGTCTTCTGCAAAGCATCCAGCGAGCGAGCATTAGCTTTGACCTGATACATGGACTTGACAACGCCGAGTCGGTGTTGAACCACGTAGCAACGCACGCAGGGCCCGAAGTCGTGGAGCTCTATCGGTTTGCATTGCAAGAAACGAACACAAGCGGAGTAGTGCGGGCGAAGAATTCGATGGACAACCTGCTGGGAACAGTTATCATCTGCACAGCCGCAAGCCGTCTGTCGACGTACATCCCGCCGCTCCACTCGGCGCACGGCGAGGACATTGGGGGCATCATTGCGCCAATAGTTCCTGCTACGGCACAGTCGGCACTAATACTACAGGGACTGGCATTCATGGGCGTGAGACAGAACAAGGCGCATAAGTCGGCAAAGAGTGTACTCAGTTGGGCAAGTAACGCCGAGTGCATATTGGAAACGATCAGCGTAGCTAACAGACCTAGGTTCTCAACGAAGCACACGAGCCCCTCGAGGCTATGGGGTTTGCAGCCCAGCAGACATTTGACGAGATTACCAATTCGCCAGAGAACGTAAGTGTATAGTCCACCTGACAAAGTCGTGATGCATAATCGCTGATCCCTGAGATTCGAGGTAGTGGTCTGATTTAAGTTGAGATAATTCCTTCTTCGGGGTAGCCAACTTACAAGCCCTTGAACGAATGAGTAAATGATGAAATGATGAAATGATCCTTCACCGAGACGACTATTTGGATAGCCCCCTTTTTTTCCCCTGACAGGAGGCGAGGAGTAGGTGGGGGTTTTGATTTTAACGGCATGTTGGACACATGCAGACCTACAGACATGCTCTTGTCCTGTGATTTCATATTCGGGGGTGAGCGAGTCGGAGTTTGGAGCATCTGAATCGTCTTTCTGTCCAATCACGGGTTATGTTTTCGTTAATGTTAAAATCCTAAAACGTACACTGCCGAATGAAGTTTTGAGCCCCCGTCGCCGTCCCCCGTCCCCCGTCCCAATCTCGCCTGTCCATGTTTAAAAATAGAATCGCGGCAGACTACATCTACTATGTACAGCACAGCCATAGCCCTGTGAATTTCCTCGCATTGGGAATTTGATCTTCGTACGACGATCCATTCTGTGGGACGTTGTACTATACCTTACCTAAATAGCTACAGTAGCTATCTATATACCTACCTCCTAGATACCTAACCTAAGTTAACGTCAAGGTCAACCGAACTGATAACAGACATCAAAACATATCGTCTGGTGCATTACAATGCGATCGGAATTGATATATGCAAGGACGGACGCACGATGCAAGAAAACACCGAGTGTCTGGGTTCAGTAGCAGTTGAGCGGTAATGATAGATGACAGATAATGCTCGTTCGGCAATGATGGTGATATTCTCATTTTCCCCAGGGGAGGGGGGGTAGTTTAGACAGGGCTCACCCCACCTACGAGATTCTTTTTAACTTGTTCCAGAAGGTAGAAAGTATTCTGCAGCATCGGCGTTGGTGACAGCTCTGCAGCTCCACCCTCCAAGAACAAAGACGGGACGAACGAGACGAGACAGGGAGGGAGGGAAGGGGAGAGGACCGATAAACCCTTGGTTAGCGGCTTAGCTTTCTATTGTTTGACGCTTCTGTGTCTCTCTGTGTTTCCTCTTCTCTCCCAATGTCGTCGAAACATCCGTCCAAAAGATCCCGATATCCCCTATCGAGCATCTGAGTAACGTCCGGGCTACTACCTATACTCCAGTCCCCCAGTCCCCCAGTCCTCCAAGTGCCAGGCCGCATATAGCGCAATGGGCTGTTGAATCTCCTTGTTTCCCCTATGTAAACTCCCCTATGTCCCCTAAGGACTCCATGTAATTAGGATACATTAGGTACTAGTAGCCTCCTTAACCTCCAAGCCTCTTATAGGCCCCCTAGCTCTCCTCTTAAACCACATGGTCTTTATTAGCTCTTAGCTCCAACCAGCCACCGCTGTCCCGTCGGCGGATCTATTCTAATTTCTCCACCCTTCTCCTCTATCCAATCCCTACACCCCTACCTCTCAATCTTATCGAGTGGTTTTGCGCCTCCACTTTCCCGCTCTCGTCTCACGCCCCTACTAAACGCAAAGTACGGTTAGGCGTGCTTTCGACGTTTTATCTCCAGCAACCGTGAAAGGGCTGCCAAACAATTCCAACCCTACCGCACCTCGAGGTCGATAACATCATCAGCACTCCACTCAAGTCCACTGGTCGGTGAAACTGGTACTCTTTTCGTTATCGGTCTTGTGACCGCCAGACATCAGCGTCAGCGTCAGCGTCAGCATCAGCATTATTCCGGACTTGAGTAGTAGGGTATCAGCCCTTGACAATGCGATGGCCACATTCAACTCCATGCCGGCGCTGCAGTCAGGCGCCAGTCCGGGAGATGCCATGGGGCTAAACGCCATGAGTTCTGGCTTGGGGATGGACAACTTCGAACCCGATCTCAACTTTGACGATTCAATGCTGTAAGTGGAACCCGGGCGCGCTCGTTTATTCCCGAGGCTATTAGAATGTGGGATGCGTGTGCGTGTGCGTGTGCGTGTGCGTGTGCAGTGTGCGCAGTGTGCGGTGTGCAATATGCGCACGAGTCAGGAGCTGTAGTCAAGATATAAGAAACTAAGACCCGAGTAGCGAAAACGTCAACGGCGGCCTACCTCCTCTACCCTTCACTCCCTCTTACGACTTCGAGACCTTTTCCACCACATTCGAAGACCCTTTCAACTACTCCAAACCCTACGAGGCTGCGCCGCACGCCGAAGATTTTCACGATGAAGGATCCTCCCCACAGCAGCCCGACGACAAGCTACTCAGCTTCTCCACCACTAACGTGAAAGCTACCCCCTTGGACGATGCGCTAGGCGCGTACTCGGAAGTGAATATGTCGGCTGAGTTGTATGGAATGTTCTTTGTGGCCGAGGATGTGTTTGGCGGCGAGTCCAGCGGCCGACCTCTGGAGCTTACGTGCTACCGGCGGAATCTATGGCAATGCTCAGGGCAAGTTACCATACCGCGACATTGCACACAAGTCATGAATGAGCAGGGCCGCACCATACCTATAGTAGAGTTCTTTGCCTCCATATCCGCCAAGGAGAGCATCGAGGGCAAGACCACCGAGATCATATCAATCCCATGGAAAAGCAGCAACCCGGCGCTGGGCGAAGGGCAGGAGACTAAGGTGGCCAGCGCCCCGGCCAAGATCGCACTCGACCTAAGTGGTGGGCAGGAGGTTGACGGCCATCGAGTCAGCATACCCGTTTCGTGGAAACGATTGCAGTTCAAGAGCGCAACGGCGAACAATGGCCGACGGAAGGGTCTCCAGCAACACTACGTCGTGCAGATTAGCCTCTTGGGGAAGATGAAGACGGGCGGCGAGCTTATGAAGGTCGCCGAGATCCAAAGCGGACCGGTTATTGTGCGTGGCCGGAGTCCACGAAATTTTGATAGCAGAAAGGATGTGCCTCTCACAGGTGATAAGAAGGCGCCTAGTAGCGTTGAACGCGCACGAACACACAGCGACGCAAGTGCAACATCCAACTTGAAGACGGAGCGGTCAGACTCTTCCCATACCTTACAACCCTACCAATCGTCATCTTTAGGCAGTGCTACCCCCGCATCAACTTGGACGACGCCCTCGACACCGGCATACGGCGGACAAACAAATCCTCAAGCACATCCGGCCAAGAAAATAGCGCTCTCACCAAATCTGAGTCGGCCGCCTGTGCCGGCTTGGGGAAAGGAACACCTGAATAAGATGCAGGCCTCGAACAACCACAGGAATAACCACTCAGCAGCTCCATCTGTACCGATCAATCTATCTTTGTCGGAGGACGAGCGGAGCCCAAATAACCGTTCAACCTCGGACACGCTTACCAGTCCAAAGCTGCACCGAACATCCACGAGCCATGGCGCCGGCGGCAGTCCAGTCGAGGAAGAGGAGGAATTATACGAGTATTTCCCGCTGAGCGTGGATGACTGGTATGTCCTAGTTTGATCCTCTTTGAGATGGAAGGCGACCACTAACTAATCTTAATAGGACGCCTCTCGTGGATACCGTATACCGACCGCATATAGTGCACCACATCGCTGTTCCACAAGAGATTAAGGCGCAGCAGATCAGGAATAAATCCAAGAGATACTTCTCTGCAGAATAACGAGTATAGGTCTATTATCGTGTGTTCTTTTCTTTCCCTAGGCAACCATCTACGGATCCCCCTCAAAAAATTAGGTCTGGCAAACGAATTTTCGAGCGAGCAATGTCATTTTAAGTGGGATAACCGAGCGAGCGAGCGAGCGAAACGCGCTGGACGGACGATCGGCGACGATGACGGGCATGACTGATATAACAAACTGAGGCGTTCTTGTTTGTTTGGAAAGGTTTATATCTGTATTATGACTGCATGGTGCTTTTTGGTATAGCTTCAAATACCTCTTGTAGTAGTATAGGGCCGGGAAACGGGGTCAGCGATCGATTGCTGGAGCCATTTATCTTGTTTTTGATTTAATTTTCCCTCCTTGATATATAGCAGATACCTCAGCACGAGCATCTGACATTCAACAATATACCCCCTTGATATCAATCTCACTACAATTCCCTATATGCCTATGTAAGCGATTTGCAAATTTGATCTAGCCGGCATAAAAATATCAAATCGTGAAGGCGCTTCTTATTATGCTATGTATGTATCCCCAAACGCCTTCTAAATGTCCCTCCGGTCTCCAAAAAGCTCCTCGCTTGTTCGTTCGGCTTCGAAACCCACGCGCCGCCTCGCCTGGTAACAGCTCAGCTTAGACCAGGCAAAGATCGAAAAGCACTCTATGCATCGCCCCCCTTTCGTTACATCTCCCAGCTTCTTCGCCAATCAGGTGCAATGCAAGAGAGATGCGCTCCGAAGATTGAAATTATAGAGAGGAAAGAAAAACGTGAGATGGCCGTAAAAGTATGTGAGGTAGGTAGGTAGAGGTATATACAGCGTGAAATGACTTCTTTCTCCACATTTGCTTCCGTCACTTAATTTGTTTCTTTTTTTTCCGCCTTCGGGTAGGTAGGTAGGCAGGCAGGTAGGCGGTTGATTTTTCCTACTCAGCCCGTGGCGCACGCCAGCGCGACC
>JAOWAP010000073.1:0-24379 GCA_028565235.1 Hypoxylon lenormandii
CGCGCCGCCCGGAGCATCTCTGCGTTTCCGGCGCCTTCTGTGTCGATCAGCTTCATGAAACCGAGCGGCAGCGCTGCGAGCAGCCCGCCTAGCCATTGGATGTTCTTAAATAGGGGGAGCATCATGGCATTGGTCTCGAGGGCGACGACGTGCCGGCCCATGAAGTTGGGGGCATCGAGTTGGCTTTGCGAGCCTTGTTAGCTGAAAATGCTACATCGTAACCTGTAGATCAAAGGGGGTGCTTACTTGTACGGCTCGGCATAGCAAAAGTCCGTGACGATGTCGATAGTCACAGCACGGAAAAGAAAGTGAAAGTTTACATTCTTTCCGGCGCTAGAGAGCTCTGCTATCTTTCTCAGCATATGCTCGACCTTGCCCTGAATCACATCTTCAAGCTCAAACACGGCTCGTTGCGAAAATAGGGGGCTCAGCGCCCCGCGCTTGTTCCTGTGGTCGTGGGGGTCTGAGACATTGAAAACCGAGTAGTCGGATGCGAAGCTCATATAAAAGCGATCAGATTTGATGAACTTGGAGCCAATCTTGAACACTTCCAGATAGAGGTCCTTGTCGTGGATATGGACCTCATCGGGATTGATGCGGACGACGGGTCCTGGACACTGTTAAACCAAACCTACTACGACGAGCGGCTGGGTTCCAATACGAACCGTACTTCTGGCGTAGCTGCTCTCTTAGGATAACAGGTTTCAGCTTCTTGCGGTTGATCACCTGAAGCCGAGCTTAGCATATCGCATGTCTTGCCACGATAGAACTCGACATACCTCGTAGTAGAATTCCCAAAGCCAAGTAAATGCGGCGAGCTTCGGCCCCGGGATACCAGCCCGAGCGAGAGGATGAAGGGTGAGTCGGTATGTACCGAGAACAACATAGTAGCATATCAGCGCCACCACGGTCGCAAACCCCCACTGCGCCGGGGATTTGGGGGCGTAGCAGTCATAGAAGGTTTCAGTCGTCATTTCGTCAAAGGCTAGTATTGTACAAGGCACGGGCCGCGAAAATGGCAACTTTCTGGATCGCTCACTTCTATAGCTCGTCAGCAGAGAACCTACCTTTCGTTCCACACCTTGCTATGCGTGTTACGACTAGAGGGCATATACGGGCATTTACTATGGTAATATCTCGGGCCCGATCGTAACTCCATCCAACCGGCATCCTGGCCCACTTTCCGAGTAATGGAGGTCCCGTAAGCTGTGAAGGATCAACGAGCACCGCCGGGATCCGAGTTATCGCTCTTTCGACCCCAAGGCGGACACGTGGGCTATGGCATTTGAGCGCCCGCCCAACAGCAGAGAGTAGTGGACTGGATTCCGTGCTTACGTACGCCTATTGTAATTAGGTGCCCACCTCGGAGTTATTATCTTCGGGGCTATCACTTGTGCTATTTCATGCAGCTAAGCCCCCGATTTCTTATCTAGTCGTCAAGGCTCTCCAATGCACATCTATCACATCCCTAGGTGCATAAACCTGTGAGAACCAGAGACGTCATTGTAAAGGTCGAACAGTCAGTCAGATTCGAGAATGGCCGATTCTTAGTACTTTTTGGAGCTCAGACCACCAAAGGAATGCCAAGACTCGGCCATTTCTTCGAGCTGGACCCAAAGGTCTGTACTTTTATTTAGTCAGGAGTTACGGGGAAGACTCTGCTATCATACACAGGTGGAGACTCGGCCATTTCTTCTCGAGCCTGGCTGACCGTTCGGGTTGGGGCGGTGATAACAGTAGCGGATTGGAGGCTGTACTGTATCTTGTATTGAGAGTTGATTATGCTCAGGTACCTAGACGTGGTACTATCTATGGGCGAAACGGAAGTTACTGGATTCAAGCGAGTTCCATATCAATACCGATCGATGTAACCATACAGTCGTACACGTATCAGAGATAATGTGTGTCTCGCATAGAGAGGTAGAGAATGCGAGATTTTCTCAAAGTGTGTAACAGATTCTTGTTGTGTAACGATTTGATGATGACAAACTGCCCAGCGCCGCGCCTAGGTGGCGAGGTCTATATAGCCAATAGGAATAACGATAACCCGTTGTTCCCGGAAATACAACAGGGATATAACCTTGGTCGACGCCACCATGCTGACTTAGCAGGCCGTATTATCCAACGACATGGTAAAAGGGGGAACGCCATAACGCCGATACCTACTTCTTGCAACCCGTTTAACCCCAACCCCCCCTCCCAAATATACCTACCTACTATATACCTACTATAACGCTAGGCAGAAGGGAAGCTGGTTTGAGCCTCAAAGTCTAACAACATCCGCTGCTTTATGACCTAAGACCTTAGGTCCTTAGCAGGCAGTAGGACCCTTCTAATCTCTCGATGGCTTGCATACCTACCTAGGCAATGATGGCCCGGCAGTCAATAATCTCCAACCAACGGATGAATACACCGCCCTTTCGAAGCTGACACGCCTGCACGCCAATCTTTCAATCTGACACACCACCCTCGCAAGCTGACACTCCTTTGACTCCCCTTGATAACATCCTGTGTAACCAAGCCAGGGTCTTTTAGGCTACTGGCTATCAACGATCCAACGAGCCAACGAGCATACGGCATATGCAGATGGTAAGGCTACTCGAGTACCCTGCAGTCCTAGAGTACCCTGCAGTCCTGCATGCGAGTGGGGGCGAGCCCTCCCCTGTCTTGGCTACGCCTCCACGATCGAAAAGTTGACATCGTTGACATCCCCTTGCATCATCATGTTGTTGACGAGTTTTGATAGGCATTCCATCACTTTCTCGGCTCGGTCCGAACGGCACTTAGCTCGTATCGTGAGCTCCTTCGTGGAGCCGTCAGCCGGCACATGCTTGTCTGCGGCGGAAGATCCAGCAGCAGCAGCGGCACTTCCTAGGTCGGTAATTGGCCTATAAGAGTCCATGTCGCTTCGAAAGGTGTAGTCGAATAAGTCGGGGTATTGCGAGTGGGCGTCTTTTGTGGGGGTCTGCTGTATGGAGTTCGGTGTCGGATAGGGCAGCGTTGGCGGAGCCGTCAGGCCGAGGATGACGTCCGTACCAAAATTCGGGGTATCCAGATAACCGGTCCTCTCTTGGCCGTTGCCCCGGCCTATCGACAGGGCATCGTCGCCGTTCAAGTCCATGAAGTCGAAGTCGTTGTCTTCGACCGCATTCGACGACGTAGATGTCGAAGACGAAGAGGACGATAAGATCTCTACGTTCTCACTGGGCTTCGCTGCGGTCTGGGTGCCCTCTATCCTCCGATGAAGAAGGGAGAACCTATTCTTGGCAGCCAAGGCTGTCCGGCCCGCAAGGTACCGATTCACAATGTCGCTCCAATTCCTGCCCATCGTTTCGACTGCCTGGAGTAGCACTGCATCCTGCGCCAATCTCAGTATCTGTAGAAGATGGGATAGGGTTCTAAACTGACCTCGGTCGCATTCCACGGGCTATGATCGATAGACGGATCTAGACTATCGTTCCACCGCTTCCAGCATTGATCTCCGTTTCTGGTACCCACTTCCGCCGATACCTTGTTCCACTTCGTGTCGTGTTTTCGAACCGCGTCCCGTAGTCTCTGGTCTTCTTCAGCAGACCACGGGCCCTTCCGGAAGTCGTGCGCCAACTTGTAGTGCCATCGCTTGCGGCAGTCTTTGTTAGTCCTACCCGGAAGGTAGCTCGCGACGTGGTGCCAGTTGATGTCGCTAGACTCGGTAGAAGCTTTACTCGAGCTATTTGGTTAGAGATGATGGGTCGCGCAATCCAGGGATAGTTCATGAGACGAATTACCTCTAGCTACAGCAGAGACCAGTATGCTGTCCTGCTCGGCTGTCCACCTTTGCCGGTCCTTGTTGTCTGATGAGCGCGATGCAGGCATCCTGAACTTTAGGGGTCGCTTAGTCTCCAGATCTCCAGATAAGCAGATATGTGAAAGACAGAATCAGATACATATATGAAGGGGATGTAAGAAGGTCTAAGGCGTACACATCTTCGTCGGGCGACGTCGCACAGGCACGCCTCTACCGTTAGATTTTCCGGGTATCAATGGGATCTTCCGAGATGTTGCCTTGGCTGGCTTGCAGGTTGCATAGCCGAGCGTGTAAGCCGCATGTCAGGGTATGAACGTGTACTTCCTATCCGCCTATGGCCACAGGCGGGACTCGCGTACGCTACTTTTTACCAAGGTCGCTGATTAGGGAAGAAATGTCCGCCGAGGACTGCATTGTCTCAAGTGACCCGGTTGCGAAACGAAACTTGCATTTATAATCGCCGAGGGTAAGCTAAAAGAATCTAGACGTGAAATACGCGTACATACCTTGTATACAAAGGAACTAATGGAAAAACAACTATCAGATATGACCCTTCTACCCGCGAGCCTTCTATCCATGACCCTCCTATACATGACCCTTCTATCCATAGCCCTTCTATCCATAGCCGTTATCCATAGCCTTCTATGACCCCTCTATCAGTACAATCCCCAGTTCCCCTATCAGTACAATGCCCGTTCCCCTATCAGTACAATCCCCCGTTCCCAACTCATCACCACACCCCGTTGAGCGGAATGTTATGGAACCCGTTAAAGTTATCTTTAGGATCAAACTCCCTCTTCAACGCAGTGAGTCTCTCTTTTCGCCACTCGTCGTATCCGTATATGGCCTGGAGCGGCTCATCTCCGTGTGCGTAGTTCTCGTACACGTGCATCTGTTCGTAGCCTGAGATTTCCGGCTTCGCCAGCGTGTCGCGCCACTCACGCGCCCATGTGTCGGCCGCTTCGGCCACGCTGTCGTCGGTATAGATCATCTCGAGCAACGCGAGGGCGTTAGAGAAGCCGCGGTTCGGATATGCCGAGTAGTTGTCCGGCTTTGCCTCGACGGCCTCCTGGCCGAAGATTTCGATCAGCACCAGCGAGTTGGCGCCTAACGGGTTCGCTTTCACGAAAGCGCCGTACGAATCATACAGCTTTCTGATTGTGGGCACGTCAAGACTGCGCAGGTTAGACGTATACGTGTTTTGGCGCGAGCCGGTAGCGCAAGCAGCGGTGATGGTGCCTCCAGCAGTAACATTGTCTAGTCGATCAAAGGGCACCTCGGACGCATCGATGGAGACACGGGTGATGGGCGCTGTGGAATTGCTGAATGGCTTTCCGGTGCCGATTGTACCGTTCGACGAGCCTCCGGTGGCAAACATATCCGCATACCGTTGTCCTTCCGCTTGCGGCCCGGCATAAACCAAGTTCAGATAGAGGACAGGCGCCAGCGTAGTCGGGTCAGCGAAGAAGATAAGGTCCATGGCCAGAGCAGCATCTTGGTTCACCATGAGAGAGTTGATAACTTCCATGACGCCTTCGACAGAATCGTCCGTGAAGACCATATCGGCGGTGTAATGCATGCCGTCGTTCTCCTGGGGGAATGTCTCGTATGTAGACTCGACAACGACACCAAAGTTGTGGCCGGCCCCACGAATTCCCCAGAACAGATCGGAGTTGACCGTCTCGGATGCTTCAATCATCGTGCCGTTCCACAATACCATGCGAACGCTGCGGAGAGCATCGCTGGTTAGGCCGTGCTTTCCTTGAAGTCGTCCGTGGCCACCGCCCAGCATAGCGCCGGTCGAACCGACGCAGATACACGATCCCACAGTCATCTCTCGTCCGGCGGCGTGGAGAGCCGAGATCAGCGAACCAAACCGAACAGCACCACCAACAGTCACAGACATGTCGTCATTCCATTGAATCGAAGTGAAGCGCTCCATCTTGACCATAACCGCATTCTGGATGACAGACAACGTGGGCGAGTAGCCATGTCCTCCGCCTTGCGCGAAGTAAGGGATGTCATGACTTGACAGGTAGCCCAGCTAAGGTTCTCCTATTAGCGAGGTCATGCGGCTGAGATTTTGGTACACTTACAGCGTCCGAGATATCCTGTTCGTCGTTGGGAATGAAGAGCAAATCGAACGTGGGAGCACTATAAGTGGACCAACGTGTGGTCTCAGCAACCCATTGAGACCATGAGGACGTATAAACCTCGGCCGAGGGGACGACACCAGCTAGACCAGTCGCATTGTCTCGTCTTTGAAGCTCTCTGAATTTGGCGATTAACGAGTCTGTGGGTGCCGCCAGACCAGTAGCGAGCAACGCACTCAACACCTGGATATACCGGTGAGTTAACATGATGTCTGATGCTATAAGCTGAAATTCTAACTGAAATTCTCAGGGGAAATCAAAAGAAGACCTGGAACTCGCGAATGATGATGGTATCAAAGGCTCTGCTCTCTCATTCTTCATGCCGTACATCTGTCCCCGGCTCCTCTTAAATATTCTCTGCTCTCGTACTTGGGCGTACTCACCTAGGTAAGCCCAAAAGTCCACCACTTCGCCTTTGCCGTTCCCAAATTCCAGATATCCCCAAAGAGAGTTCTCATCTACCAAAATTAGAATTACCAGGGCGAACACTGCCACCAAAACCCGTAGGGCTGGGTCTGGACCATGGTGGTAGGGGTGAGAGTGTTCCTTGCGCCATGGTCATGGTCGCGGGAGGGGTGAGAGTCTTCTTGCGCCCTGGTCGTGGTCCTGGTCATGGTCGCGGTAGAGTCATGGTCGTGCCATAGTCATGGTCACAGGCTTCGTAATGGCTATATCACGAGGTCGACAAGAATAATAGGTCCTAGGCGGTTAGGCCTATTTCAGGCATGGTGTTGAGCGAGCTATGCTGGGAATTTGTTTCAAGAGAACGCCTCTCAGCTCACGCCTCCTCCTACAGCTGCCTAATTTTCAGCTTCCACGTGGTCGAGCCTCCTTTTCGTCAGCCCTGCCCTCCCTCTGTCAGCTCTCCCTCCCTGTGTCAGCCCTCCCTCTTCAGCCTCGGCCCTCGGGGATCCGAGTAACTTTAAAATTAGAAGCGACCAAGTCCAACAAGCCTCCAACAAGTCCCTTGCTTGAAAATGACAAATCAATGCGTGCCAACCATTTCCCACCATCGCATTAACTCATTTACGGATATAGATGCTAGTTTCAATATTCGCTTCTTGTAGATTTTATCAATCTCTTTCTACATGGTAGGTAAGCAATAGGCGAAATGTCGTCGAACTCCGTAGACGTACAGGCCGCTCCGCGACCGGCTCAGGCTGGCGGCTCTCAGACATACCAGCGCTACTCTCTTACCTCTGGCCAGGGAGAGTCCACCGAAAAACTCGGCCCCATCCAGCCGGCTGAAGCGCAACACGATGAGCGACCGGTGAATACAGAAACCACAACAGATATGGCCGCTAGAGATGAGCCTTCGGACGCGGCAAACGACGACTCGGGAAACCAAGCGACTCAATCTCCTCGTGCACTCAAAGGCGGACGGGTACGTACTTCCCCTCATAAGTCATAATGGCACTTTATACACTAACTATGTATGCACTAGTGGTTCCTGGTCGTCGTGGCTATATTGATTAATACGTTTGTTTATGCAATCGACAACACCATCGTAGCAGTCATTCAGCCCGTATGTCTTACCTGTCTAGATATCCCTTTGGAATCCAGCAAGCTCTTGGGCATCCCTTGACTTGGCTAATACTCTTGACGTCGCCCAGGCCATCGTCGAACAGTTCGGTAACCTTGCCGATCTCCCCTGGATATCCGTCGGGTAGGTTAACGCCAGTGTCTTCGCACGCCACGAGGCTGCCGGTATGAGACCAGAGCACCGCTGATGCGTATAACCGTCTCTCCATAGATTCATTTTGGGAGGTACAGCTACGGCGCTTCCTCTGACTGGTCTGTACAGCGCATTGGATGCAAAATGGTTGTATATCGCCGTAAGTCATGCATACACTTGCAGATGCTGCTACACCCAGCTAATCGTATTGAATATCTGTAGTTCACCGTCATCTTCGCCGCGGCTTCGGCTCTTTGCGGTGCGGCTCCAACAATGCCCGCCTTGATCGTCGGTCGAGTTATTGCGGGCGTGGGTGTAAGCGAGGCGTCCCCAATCTTAGGACGTGAACGGGTATAGCTAAATGTCTGCGTAGGGTAATGGTATGTACCTGGGAGCTATAACGCTACTTTCAGTCTTCTCGGAACCCGCCAAGACACCCATATACATAGGATATATCGGTTTGTCTTGGGGAGCAGGAACCGTCATCGGGCCTATCATTGGCGGCGCTTTCGTGAGCAGCTCTGCCGGTTGGCGTTGGGTAAGTTGCCTACCTCCTAGACATATAACTAGTTAAGATCATATGCAGTAAAACTGATGCTTCTACCAGGCATTTTACATCAACCTCATCATCGGCGCGGTATCTACTCCTATACTCCTTATTCTTACGCCAAACTTTCGGCCCCGCCCTCTCGACGTATCTGCGATCAAGGCCTTGCAAAATATCGACTGGCTCGGTGCCGGACTGAGCTTGCCTGCTTTTGTCCTCGGTATCACTGCCATCAGCTTCGGTGGAACTCAATTCCCCTGGGACGGAGCGTTCATCGTTTCCATGTTCTGGGCATCGGGTTTTCTGTTCGTTATGTTCTGGCTGCAGCAGCTACTACTCTTCAGGACTACCCTGCCTACTAGGCTTTTTCCTATTCATTTCTTTGCCAGGAAAGACTTATTCCTCCTGTTTATAATCCAAGGTCAGCACCGAATCTACTTTGAATCCGATCCGCCGCAGCTAATCTATTTTCCGTGTTTTAGCAAGCGTTGGCGGTATCGTAGTCATCCCTCTATACCTAATGGCCCTTTACTATCCGTTCGCCCAAGTAGGTTTATAGCATCTGATATATCTGTTGCAACATAACTGACTGGGGCCAGGGTGATACTGCTCTCGAAGCAGGTGTAAAACTTCTCCCTCTTGTAGCATTCCTGGTCGCAGCCATCATATTCAACGGATACGCCATGGGTTACTGGGGTTATCATCAAGTCTGGATCGTCTCAGGCAGCGTACTAGTACTGGTTTCCGGCGTCTTCTTCAGTGAGCTCCACCAGCCCCTGACACCATTTCTCTTCTTCTCACAGGTTATCTAGGTCGCCTGACGGTCGATACGAGCAACCCCACCATCTACGGACTGCAAGTCGTGCTTGGTATTGGTACCGGCGCGTTTAGTCAAGCCGGCTTTGCGATTGCCCAAGCCTTGGTAGAGCCTACCGAGATCCAAAATGCCATCTCGTTTATGCTCATCGGTAAGTCCGAATCGCTACTGCAGTCTGCAGATATCGTTGCGAATGCTTTGCTTACACGGTAGTCGATCTATAGCACAACTTAGTGGTACATCCTTAGGTCTCAGTATCAGTCAAAGCATCTTTCAAAACCTGTCCGTCCCGCGAGTGGCGCAGATCCTCGGTCCCGGATACTCGCTAGAACAGGTCACTCGCATAGTGACACGCATCGATGAGGCTCTTATAGCTTCTCTCCCGGCTGATCTGTACCGACAAGCACAGGACATTGTGATTGATGCCATCACGAACGGGTAAATACTCACCATTTGTTCTATATGAGGATTGTGGAATTCATAGGCTAACCAACGACTTCTTATAAAGGCTCGTGTGTGTATACGCCGGCGGTGCGTTGTGTCTTGTATGTGGGGTTTTCTTAACGGTAAGTCCGAGCCAAAATCCTCGCAGATGGGATAAATTAGGATAGCTAATACGGCCGTATAGCCTAATACTAGAGTTCTTGGGAAACGAGCCGAGCGTGGGGAAACGATATTGCAACTCGAAGCGGAGAATGTCCCCGTCTCCGGACCGTCTGAAGGGGAAACACACTTTCAACAATCGAAGCAGCAATGAAAACATATGGTGGCCTTCCTCGGAGAAGGCTCTTGATGATGTCGCCACATATCCGACTGCCTCGCCTGTCTCGCATTACCGAGGCGGGTTATCTGCTCGCTGCTGGGCCTAGTGCATCAGTACTCGGTAGAGAACCAAACTGTCATTTACATGTACTAGAAGGTTATTGCAGGATCTGCTAAAAATGGGGGTTTATTGCTAGAAAAATTGATCTCGTTCTTTTATATCATGCAAACGCAGTTCATATGCTTTTGTGTAATCACAGGATAAAGGAATGGAATATTTCATGTTGGTTCGCCTGAAAAGTGGTTAAAATTGTACCTGGAGATTGTGGGAGTCTATACAACTTGATCGGCTTTCAGGAGGTTTCAAATAACTCGGCTGACAACAGCCAATTGCCCCAAGACATACAAATTTTAGGTACCTAGGTAGTTCACGGGCTTTATACGACGGATACTAATGTAACCTGGTAGAATCGGCATCACTCTCGAGGAGTATCCAAGAACCCAATAGATCGCCAATATTCCACACATAGTCGAATCAAGTCCTCCCCCACTGGCAGGGCTCGCTCTAAAGTCTGACTGATCTTTCTAGACTCCTGCATATCTAGCACGATCTCTCCAACTCCGAGGTGCTGGAAATCCGTTTGCAGGAAATCAAGAAGCTCAACTGCCGGATAACATGTCGAAGATTTCACATTTCGTGCTTCACACGCCAATTGTAGCCATTTGTCGAAAGGGATGACCTCCCCATTGAGAGAAAGCGCATCTCTGAAGATGTCTAGAATGTCTTTCCAGCTCTGCCGATGAGGATTCTCTACGTGGTACGCAAGCTGATCGGCCCCAGCATGAAGCACGATATCAGAGATGGCGGCAGCGGCGACGTTGACGGGAAGCCAAGACAGAGTCTGTACACGAAGGATCAGCTTCAATACTGCATTCACGAAATATTACGAGGAATATCCAAATGAAAAAGAAGAAAACTCACGCCTTCAATGTTGGGCAGCTGGTGGAGACTGTGAGCCGTTTTCAGCAATGCCGGAACATGCTCGCTGGCGTTCCAGACACCGTGTGATGTCGACCCGACAATCTGGCCAATCCTGATAATCGAACAATCCAACTTGTCTGCATACTTTTCGATGGCCCTTTCTATGATAGTTTCGCATATCCACTTTGCCTGCGCGTATCCCATTTCGCTTGGAATAGCCGGGTCCGCGATAGAAGCCTCGGGGATGGGTCCGGCGTTTCCCGTCACCTTGACGTAATTAGCCGTTACTGCAATGGAGGAATGAAATACGAAGCGAGTACGTCGCGTAGTTGCCGAGGATATATCAAGGGCAAGGTTTAGAAGGCTCTTCAAGGATTGGAAGTGAGCCTCGAAGGAGGACACGGGGCGGTTAAAGTCCATCGGCCAGGCGTTATGGACAATGTGGGTGACTTTTCGTGATAACTGCTGGTATGTATGACGGTCTAGTCCGGCGTTGGCCTTTCGCGTTTCTGCGGTGATGAATGTGATCTTCGACCACGCTGCCTCTGGCATGTGAACGACGTGCCGGGCAAAGGCGCGTTTCTGACGAGCAAAAGTATCCACAGAAACAATCTCGTCAGCTTCGGTCGTAGGCCGGTTCAGGCATATCAGCTCTTCGACTTCCTCAAGCTGCGCGAGATGTGCGACCAAGTGGCAACCAATACTACCGGTACTTCCTGTTAGAAGCACGACGGCCCCTCTTCTAATCGCACCAGGGCAGACGGCCGATGAGAATCTCTCGACCAGCTGGCTCATAAGATCGGTATCGGAGACCATCGGGTCGTCTGCACTCCCATTTATCAATGCCCGGATCCGATCCGCCATCGCTTTTACGCTAGGATAGCGGTAAACAAGCCGCTCTAGTAAACGCCTCTCGGGGAGGATGCTGGCAAGCTGAGCGGTGATGATGCGTTGCAGTCGCGTAGCTTTCAAGGAATCCAGGCCAACTTCGAAGAGATTATCTCGGTAATCCCAGCCAGAAGGCAGACGCAAAAACCTTTCAACTAATTTCCTTAATGAAGTCTCTAGATCTGCTATATCTAGACTGTTGTCAGATGCCGATAAATCACCTGACTGGGCGGCCTCGAGGCGGGCATAAACTGAGCTGATCTCGGGCTCAAAGACTCGGTACGCCTCGGATCGCATAACGGAGCCCTTGTCGGTGCGAGGAATCCTTCGGCCGTCTTGAAGAATCAGCACCGCGCCGGGGTCTAAAACGCGCGCATGCGCATCGAGTCTTGGGTTTATTTCGAGTATCTTGGCCCAGACACGGCTCGTAAGAGCCTCCGCATCACTCAAGCTCGAGGATGTCGGCTCTATCAGGACTCCCACCTCGAACTGGGCGTCCCCAAAGACTAGGGCAGTCCTTATCTCTGGTAGCTCGGACAGCATGGATTCTAGGATCTGGGGCATGACCTTTTCACCGTTCGCGAGGACAATGGTATCGTCGTTTCTTCCGAGAAGACGGATATCTCGAGTGGATCCTTCTCGGAGTTTGAGCTTGTCCTGGAGCGTGAACACGGAATCACGGCCAACGGGCCGGGCCACGAGCTTGAAGATTCCGTCTGAATCTTCGGAATCCACGGGCAAAAGTTGAATGCCCATGTCTTGCCTGAGCCGAAGGTAATGCCAGTCATAGTCGGATTTGGGCCTGAATATCGGAGCCAGCGCACCAAGTTCAGTTGCGCCAAAGTGATTTAGTAGGTTCACGCCGTGGTTTACCAATCGTGCGGCGACTTCTGGCTTCATGGGTCCGCCCCCAGCGACAACAAGTTCTAGGGCGACCAGAGAAGAGGCGTTTGCCGCCATATCTTCTGCCATGTCTTCCAGAATGGATGGTACGGTCATTAAGAAACTTGCCGAGGTGGCCTTGATGAGCGCGATTGTAGATTCAGCTGTTGGCACTGAGGTCGGGGATGGTAGACAGCATGGCATCCCAATTGATAACGCTAACATTGGTGCCAGAAGACCAAAGCCCTACATTTCTGCTTAACATTTCCTGAGGCGGTGATAACATAATGGACAAGACGGCTTACGTGGTATAGAGGCAAAGTCGAGACGTTTATGCCAGAAACGTCCTCATCGATGGCGAATTCGTGGCATGCTGCATATCCAAGGATATATCTCTGGGGGTGATAGATGGGCTTCGGCAGGCCCGTTGTTCCAGACGAGTGTGAAATAAAGGCATTGCAGTTGTCTTCTAGAATGGGCGCGAGAGGTATCTGACAACTTTTGTCACGGGGAGAAAAGTTACACGGCAGGGCAAATTGGGTCTTGATTTCACGACCGGTCTCTGTTGACGATATTGACTCCTGTGACCACAGCCGTTGGGAAGTGAGGACTGTTCGAGCCCCCGTTTCGTTTAACAGGTGGTGGATGCCCGTAGCGCTCAGTCGAGCCGACAAGACAACAACCTGAGTTCTTACTTAGCATACTACAATAGACCCCGATAGGTGATTACGCACGGGAATTCCAACCCATAGTAGGGCGGCGATATGAACAAATAGATTCAGGCCGCTCTCGAGAAAGAGAGCGACGGGTTCTGCCGTGATTAATTTCCCTTCTTCAACCCTCGCCGTCTGGGCCTCCGGGAGAAGATGGAAGATCTCCGAGATACAATTCTCCACGGCATTGCGTAATCCTTGGAACGATGTTTCGATCGGTGGATCATCGTTTTTGTTCAAATGATAGCTAAAAGTGCAAGCGCCGTTGTGTGTGGCGTTGAACCGGATCAGCTCTGGTAGACTCCTGACTTCGTCTTCAGAGAAGTCTCCTATCATGCGAAACCGTGCCCTTCGGAATTCTGACATGGAGGGCGGTCGTTGTCAGCAGCTAGGGCGCAGCAAAATCAGTGTATCGGATATAAGGGGCTCAGTTGGTGTATATTGATGATTATTTAAGAAGCCAAGCCACATATGGGTGGCCAGTTGACGATTGCCGGAACGAGTAAAGTCCTACGTTGGTATATACGGTCCCAAATGTGGTAGTGAATGTTCAGGCTTATCACGACGCGTGTAGGATAAAAATATACCGAATGGAGACCAGTCTAGATCGTAGATTATTACGTTATGGACCCCTAATAAGCCGGTATAGAGAAGCAGCAATGAGCTTAGCTGGCTCGGCGGCGTTAAGGCTTACCGGTGAACTCGAGTCGATACTATGCAAAAGCTTTGGCGGTGAGATCTATGGCTGCTAAGCCGAGCTACCTTTGCCCAGACCATCCCAAAATAGTGGAAACCGTACAAGTCAGAAGTTGTGGTTGTTGATTCCTCCGTCAGAGTCCTAGAGCGCATGTAAGCAGCTAGGCTCCGGCATGTAAGATATTACCAACCGAGTTATTCCATCCACACGATACGGGATCTGAGTTCTTGGCTACGGCACGGCTTCGTGTAACATAAGATTGGATTACTCGTCCTCGGGGGAACGATTACTCGGTGTTCGTCGGGTCTCTTTCAGTCGGAGACCGTATTCGTTGCTTCATTCGTCCGAAGGATTACCGGTTGTAGCTATGTATAGGCCACATCTAAGGGTTTCATCCTTAGGAAGGACGACTACCTTGTGGAATTTACCCATAGAGAACCTCCTTTCAACGCCTCTTCACATACGATCTAGCTTAACCTAGGTATGGGGGCGGAAATTCATCTGTTCGGAGGCCAAGGCTGGTCCGGTTTATTCCTGGATCGGTCCTTGGCGGTTGCGAAGGGGGACGTCTGTGCGTCCCCGTATACCAGACAGCTCTTGGATAGGTGCCACAAGTGTCTCATTAAGGATGCTTCGTCCCTATATGCCGAAGGCATTGACGATGTGGCTCAGCTGTTCTCCGTCTTTGCAACCCCGGACTCTTTACTCGATCCGCCCGAGCAGTGCCGCAGCCAGCCCGTCGTCCAAGGAACCACACTCTGCCTATTCCAGTTACTTCGGTATCTCTCAAGGATATCCGATGCCTCAGCATACCAAGAGGCATTCGGTCGACTCTACGGAACGGCGGGGTTCTGCAGTGGTATCCTTCCTTCAGTCGTCGTCGCATCTTCGCCGACCATCGAAGCCTTCGTCGACAATGGCGTTCAGGCATTTCGAGCAGCATTCTGGCTGGGTATTCGTGCTGGAGAATATTCCCGAAGAATATCAGGCGTTGTAGACACAGACAATTCTCCTTGGACGTACAGTCTGAGTGGTCTGAGCCAGGCACGGGCTACTCAACTTGTCTCGGCCTTTAATTCCGACGCAAAGGTTAGATATGCCGATAGAATATCAGCAACTTAAGTCGAGTGCTAAATAGTTACGTGCTAGAACGAATCGCATATCAGCATTGCGGGGATCCTTCGCGACTCGAACATCACCGTCGCTGGCTCCAGCTCGGCGTTGAAGAGATTTTTGTCGCAGCTGCCTACCTCCTGCGTAGCGCGCCCCGTCCATGTCAACGCCCTCTATCATGGCGGAGAACGGATGGCTCCTCTGGTGGATACCATACTAAACGATTTTCAGAAGCATCAAGTTACACTTCCATCCTTTAATGATCTGCGCAAAGTCGTGTTTAGCTCCTTTGACGGCTCAAAGTTGTCTACTATTGCGTCTTCCGAGTCGCTAGCCCGTCATGTGCTGGAAATGATACTGGTCAAGCACTGTGACTGGACAAGTGTTCTCCGCTCCATCGATATCGACCAGGATAAACGGGTGGCAGTGGTTTACGGCCCCAGCCCGAATTTGTTGGTACCTCCCTCCTTTGTCTCCTCGAAGAAGACGCTGGATAGATTGGACGTCTCTCACGAGAATGCCGAGGTCCAGTTGCGCTCTAACTATCGCAAATCGGAGGACGACATTGCCATCGTTGGGGTCGGTTTAGATCTTCCCAACGGTTCAGACCTTGATGGTTTCTGGGAGTCTCTCGAGAACGGTGTCAACTGCGTCAGGAGAGTCCCTGATGATCGTTTCACACACCAGGACCACGTGGGCAAGTCCACTCAAGCTACTCCGCACCATGGCAACTTCATTTCCAACCCTTGGGCTTTCGACAACACTCTGTTCAATATCTCGCCGCGCGAGGCCAAGTCTATGGACCCTCAGCAACGCGTACTGCTACAGTGCTCCTTTCACGCCTTGCAGCATGCCGGATACGTTGCCGACGCGACAGAATGCTTCCAGCGCAGCACTTTCGGATGTTTCGTCGGGGCCGCCACGGGCGACTATGCCGATAGAATGAGCCGAGATATGGACGTGTATTACAGCCCTGGAACATTACGAGCTTTTCTCAGTGGACGGATCTCATACTGCTTCGGCCATAGCGGGCCCTCCGTAGTTATTGACACGGCGTGCTCAAGCTCGCTCGTGGCTATTCACCAAGCCTGCAAGGCGCTTCTTGCAAAGGAATGCAACGCGGCTCTGGCGGGGGGTGTAAATGTGATCTGCGGTCCCGATGTAAGCCACCCCTTTATCATTACCATGCCCACCTTCATTAACGTCGTCTGAAACCAGATGCAACGCGGTCTCGCGCGTGCCCGGTTCCTCAGCCCCACAGGCCAGTGTCGACCTTTCGACGCCGCGGCGGATGGTTATTGTCGCGCTGAAGGGTGCGCCATGTTTGTTCTTAAGCGGTTACCTGATGCCATCGCCGAGAATGATCGTATACTCGGTGTCATTAAGGGGACTGGCATAAATCAGTCGGGCGGTGCCGATTCGATCACACATCCGCATGCTAAGACGCAACAAGCGCTGTTTGAAGCTGTCTTGAACCGATCGAATATTCTGCCGCAATCCATCACTGCAGCTGAATTGCACGGAACGGGTACACAGGTAAGATACACTCAACTGAGTGAACGAATTCCCAATAGCTCAATTTTATTAGGCAGGCGATCCCGTAGAATACGAGAGTGTGGCTGGTGTCTTCGGTAGCAGACGCAGCTCATCAAATCCTTTAATCGTGTCGTCGATAAAAGGGAATATCGGCCATGCGGAAGCTGCCTCTGGCAGCGCAGGTCTCGCAAAGCTGGTCACGATGATGGCCAAAGGGCAAGTCCCGCCACAAGTTGGATTCGAAACTCTCAACCCCAAAATTGCTGCCATGAAGGACGACAATACATTGATTCCAAGGCAGCTCTTGGATTGGCCGCGACAGCAAGGTCTGCCCCGACGAGCACTTCTAAACAACTTCGGTGCCGCTGGTTCCAATGCGTGTCTCATTCTTGAGGAGTATGTCGACGTGGAAAATAAGCATGGTGAGGCGGCCCCGTGCGACGACATCGACTCGTACGTCTTTGTGCTCTCGGCCAAAGATGTTACGACTCTTGAGCGATATCGCCAGTCGATAATACAGAATACTAATTTGAGACAAATGCGCCTCTGCGATCTGGCTTACACCAGCACCGCACGACGGACAATGTTCGAGTCCCGCCTCGTTATCAAATCTGCCTCAACCGAGCAACTTTTCCAGTCCCTCGAAAGTGCTCGTGTACCGGAAGCATTGGCGCCCGTGAGTTCACATCCCCAGGTAGTGTTTGTATTCTCCGGCCAGGGGTCTCAATACCTCGGAATGGGAAGAGACCTCTTTGAGACGGCACCGCAATTTAAAAAGGACATCCTGGATTGTGAGCACATCCTCGTCCAGGCGAATTATCCGTCCATTTTGCCCATCATTCAGTCTCGCGATTTATCTACGGAGTCCCTGGCGGATCATGGCCTTGCAGCAACTCACTGCGCAGTATTTGCTGTGGAATATGCTCTTGCCCGCCTCTGGATCTCCTGGGGAATCCGCCCCGACGCCCTACTCGGCCATAGCTTAGGAGAGTATGCAGCTTTTGTCATCGCCGGTGTGTTATCTGTGGAGGATGCAATTTTGATCGTCGCACGCAGAGGAGAGCTGATCGAGGATCTGTGTGAGTTGGGTACGTCCGGCATGCTTTCCGTCAACGACAGCGCTTCCAAGGTCCAAAGTTTCATCTCGACCGCATCGCCCCCGTTGGAAGGCTTGACAGTTGCTTGCGATAATAGTCCGCTGCAGTGCGTCGTGTCCGGACCGATAAAGCAACTCGACGATTTCGCAACTGCAATAGGGGCTGCTGGCACCAAGACGAGAAAACTGGATGTACCGTTCGGTTTTCACTCACCCGCAATGGAGACGATCAGATCACCATTAAACGATTTCGTAGCCAAGATTCAACTACATAAACCCAGCATTCCATTAGGCCTGAGCTTAAACGGGAGGATGCACTGCCCAACCGACTTTGATCACGATTACTTTGCCTCTCAGGCAATCGATCCGGTTCGTTTCCGAGAGACGGTCGAGGATTTCTTGAGCCACACCCGTCAGAACGATACCATATGTTTGGAGATTGGACCTCACCCTATAGTGCTCCCCATGATGCGAGCAATAAAAGCAGTCCCCTCTACCGTTTATCTAAGCTCTCTGCGCCGAGAAAAGAGAAGCTGGTGGTCCATTAACGAGTCTGTCGCGGAGCTTATTCGCTGCGGGTTCGAACTTGACTTCAGAAAGGTATACGAAGGTCAAGGCGTTCGACTCGTTGATATACCCCTGTACCCCTTTGCCCAGGAAGAATTCAGAGTGCCTTATGTCGCCGTCGATGCCCCAGAGGTTCTTAACAACCAGCTATCAAGTCGTACCCCAAGCGCGCGATATGGATCATTTCTGTCTCCCCAACAGGCGGGTAGTCGTCAAACACAGGATCTGGTGGTCTACGGGGCCAGTCAGAGAATTGAGAAATTTATCCACGGTCATGTCGTGGCAGGCCTGCCGCTTTGCCCTGCATCTGTGTATATCGAGTTGGCTCTGCAAGCCGCTCGAGAGCAGCAACAACCTGACGCAGCTTGTGGACGTGTTGTCGTGAAGGATGTGATTTTTTCATTGCCTCTCGTACGCCAAATAAACCAGTCACAATCTGAAACGGCGGTTCAAGTTGCGCTCGGTAAGGTAGGCAAATCGGGAGATGGGGCCTCATTCCGGGTCTCATCAGGGACAGACGGCACCAAACAGACCAACTGCGAGGGTTTCCTAGGACTTTCGTCTAAGGATACTACTGATACGCTTGTTGATACGACGAGCGAAAGGTTCAGGGGCGCGCAACAATCCGGCCAGCTGATTAAGCGAAAAATGTTGTACGAAACCATATTTTCGCGTGTAGTTTCATATTCGGAGTTGTACCAGACCATAGACTATCTCGAACTTAACGACAGCGGGAAGATGGCTTGGGGATCCTTCCGACTTCGCCATATCGCGCTGCTTGGGGAGTGTGTATCTCAGCCGGTATTCGTCGACACTCTCCTGCACGCTGCAGGCTTCCTCGCCAACTGCTCCACCAGCGCCTCCGAGGTATGCATCTGCACCAAGATCGAAAGCATCAATCTCTGGATAGATGCGGTAGACTATACGGAGTCGTTCAGGCTATACACGGAAATTTCATCTTCGCCGAAAGCGGTAGTTGGAAACTCGTTCGCCTATGACGCAGATGGCAGGTTAGTAGGGTCGATCCAGGGCATCACATTCCGCCGTCTAGGCAAGGAAGCTTTCACACGATCATTGCAAATCGGAGCCCGAGACGTTTCTTCGACCAAGTCTTCAGGGGCTAGCCGTAACGGGGTATCCAACCACAACAATAACCATATAGAATATGACACAATAGCTTCCCCAGGGACCAATGGCATAGCCCACGTCAACGGCGTCAACGGCGTCAACGGCATCAACGGTGTCGACAAGGCGAAACTCGCAAAACCGGAAAACGATACCCACATAAGTAATGAAATCAATAATGCTGTTGCCGAGGTAGCAGGCCTCCCCATACACAAGGTTCATGGCGAGACAGATCTGCAGCAGATTGGCCTGGACTCTCTCATGGCTTTCGAACTACTCGATTTACTCGGATCACAGCTCGGATTAGAGATTCCTCATACCGAGTTTGAGTCATGCCGGACACCGAATGATATTGTGCGCCTCGTGGAATCCATAAAGCAGCCTCCCGTGCAACAAAACGGAGTCAGACAAGCTTCCAAGTCGCTATCGTTGATTCGAAGAGGGTCGGACATACTTCCCCCGTTATATATGATTCACGACGGGAGTGGCCTGTGCAGCATGTACAGTGCCATCAATAGTCTCGGGCGAGACGTATTCGGTATATCGTGCGACGAAAAGAACCAATTCCGAACTATCGACGACATGGCGACAGCCTACGCCGGCCTGGTGGATACTTCGAAGCCTTTCATCCTTGGAGGTAAGTAACCTATCACATATGCTATAAGACGTGGTAGATCTAACACTCCAGAAGGGTGGTCGTTCGGCGGTGTAGTAGCACACGAAATGGCTCGCATCCTACACGAGCGGCACGCACCGGTACGGGGAGTCATCATGATCGACTCGCCGTGCCCGACAGCCCACGATGGGCTCCCCGGATCAGTCCTGCGCAGGGTTTGCTACGGAAAGCCGGACTGGCTACTTCGAAATTTCGAAACACACACCGCTATGCTTAGCAAGCACTCGCCGGCCGCAGCTGCGACTCCATTCCCGATAGTATTGCTTCGGAGCGCCGAAGCCGTAGGCGCCGATGTTATCGGTGATGTGCCATGTCCCTTCCTGGGTGATGGAGTAGAGAGGCGCGAGCAGGTCTCATTGTGGAGGGGGTTGGTAGGGCCGGATCTCCAGGTGCTTGAGATTCCTGGTAATCACTTCCAGGTGTTTGATGAAAAAATTGTGAGTGCATCACGCAACCTGGCCGACGTGTACTAACCTAATCGTTGACGCAGGTCGAGAAGACTTCGCAGTCTATATCCCAGGCTATTAGCCTAATAGAACAGGGCCCTGTCTGAGAAGATAGATTCAGTGGCACGTAACGGCTCTGATAGAAAGAAAGCCGACGCTGACAACTTCAGCATGCTGCACACGGCAAGGGATTGGGTCACGCGGGTATCGAATTCCCGGCCTGCTCTCGCGAAGAGGGAGATGATGAAACCTCCGTCAGTGTGGTAGATATAAAGCACAATCACGGGAATTCCCGACTACGGAGAGTTGTGCCTTTTACTTGTCCATATAGAGGGCTGGCGGACTGGCAACGCACCGCCTTGATCATGCCCATCGATAGATAAGAGTACATATAGCCATATTTCAAATAAATTGTGATAGAACTCACAGGCGCGTTTAGATCAGAATAAGTATACCAATTCTGGCAAGAGAACAAATGGAATAGGTCGACAAGTTTACTTGGTATAATGTGCGTACGAAAGTAAGTGGCTGGGAGTATACTTAGCCAGCATTGATTGGCAAGTATGGACGAACACCTGTCTCAGTTCAGCAAGCGACGATCGATCTTAGGAATATCCTACCTCAGCACCGTGATATCTTCCTCGCTACACCCTCAATGGCGCTCTCGGGCAACATACGACCATTGACGCCCATCGGCTTCTCATCCGCCGCATGCTCCCCTTGTCCCCACCAATGTGTCATGCAACCGCAATGTCCGCAGCTGTAGAACCCAATGCTGCCTTTCGAGCCTTTATCACTGCGGACATATTCATTCAAGCTCACGTCCTTTTCAGTTGCCGCGACGGTGACCATGACGTCGCCCCGCGGATAGTAGGCCCAGAGGGCGCCGTACTTGTAGCACGCGGTGCATCGGCACTCGTTGAGCTCGGTAGGTGGTGAGGGGAGCTCTAGTGTCACGTGCCCGCAGTGACAGGAAGCCGTCAAGAGCTGCGTAGAAGTTGAGGTGGTGCTCGAGGTGTGTTTTTCGGATGCCATGGTTGAACGTAGTATAATGGGCCACGAGGTAGCTATTTTGGATTCGCCGCGTTTGTTTTCTTTCAAGCGTTTGACCAGTCGAGAAAGGAGGTCGCAGAAAAAGAAAAACCGAGACGCGGAACGCGCTGAGGTCCCAAGCTACTAAGACCTGCTACTATCATTTACTCCCTTATTGCATAGTATTTGCATATTATTTGCTTAAGGAGCCTTTAACCTAACCGCTTTTACGGATATTAGCGACGACGATGCTTAACATTGCCCTGGGCTCAACTCGGTGACAGCGTCTTAGCTAAAATTTGGCATAGTTACTACCACAGTTCTTCTCTTCAGCATGACGAGTATTTTCAACTCCAGCGAGACCTCAATCTAAACCAAGGCGACATTCACCTGCGCCAAGGATGGGCGAGCTGCGAAGCGATGCACCTACAAAGCCGCAAGGGCTGGGAGAAGAAGGACAGAACTTTGACCAAGGTCTATGTTCATATGCAAAATTGTAATAAAGGTATTCAAATTCAGACTATCTATTCTATTGCTTCTTGATCAGTCTCGCTCTTGGCGAGTTATCATGCCCATAGACCGCCATGGCTTCGTCATCTCCTATTTCCAAAACCCCCGGCCACCAAGACGGCGATTTGTCAATTAATAGAGGATTCTTGGTCCAAGTCAACTTTCCACTCTTTAATCCATCAGAAAATAAAGCCTTAGTTGCTGCTTTCTTTGGCCAGTCGACATGCTCGGTATCTTCGTCCGTCATGAACACGACAACGATGCCATCCCCGATGTTGGCGATCTGCGGTGCACCGGCGCTCTTGTCATCACCTTTGGGATCATAGATCCCGCTCCTATTCTGCCACGATGCACCATCGTCGTATGATATCACGTAGTCTAGGTGGACCACAGCCCCTATTTTCACCTCGAGGGCCATAACTAGCGCTTCGCGGCCGTTCCCCGAATCCTTGACGGAAATAATACTCTGCATGCCGTCGCGCATGGGCTCGTCTTTGCTGTGAAGGCGCAAGTTGACGGGCTCTGTCCAGCTCTTGCCTCCGTCCCGTGATAACGCGCGAAAGGTTTCTTGATTACCCGGACCGATCTCGCCAGAATACGTCAGCTGCACTTCCCCTTGGTTTCCGATCCGCATGAACGGCTCCCATACGCCCATCCCCTGACTCTTCTCGGCCGATACCTCAAAGACGTGAGACGCTTCCTTCCAGGTCCTCCCTCCGTCCTCGCTTCGTGATACGGCGATTCGAAAGTACGTCGGTTTGCCGGAAGAGTCGAGATCATGATTGCGATACGCGGCTAGGAGAACTGGGCTGCCACGTTTCTCAACCCCGGCACTCTCGCTCGGTGGCAACTCGATCAAGAATCCATTATCCAAGTCTTTATGTTGGGCGCGGATAACCTCGCTGAAAAGGCTAAAAGACTTCCCACCATCTGTGCTCTTTGACACTTGCATAATGCTGGTAGTACCGTTGACTTTGGCTAGTGTCTGCACGCTCAGGATGGTACCGTCGGAAAGCTTAGCCAGTCGAGGATACCCGCCAGCGTTGCTGACTTTATATTCGGTGGACTCGACACTAAACTTGGCGTTGATTTCGGGTAATTCCGTAGTAGTATCACGAACTTGGAGCGGCCGAAGGTCTCTTGGTGTCGGTTTCATCGACCGAACCATATTGCTCCTCCATTGTAGTGCAGGTAAAGGTTTTTCGTATGGAAGATCTCTGCGAGCTGCACTTTGATCTAGTAAGACTCTTCCAGACGCGGCGAGCGATAGAATGCTCGTAAAATTAAATAGCAATAGTAACCGCATGATTAGAGATGTCAGCTTCATTCCTGTACATCAAGACCTAGAGGGTGTATTTATTTTGACAGCAGCATCGAACCACGTTGATATCCGCAAGCATATATCTTTGGACAAAGTCCAGTGGTTGACATGGGCAGATACCGGTAGGTAACAGCGTGGCTCGGTGCTGTGCCGCATTCTTGAAAAACTCATGACTAGAGTATTTCTTCATCGCATCTTTTACTGAATCAAGCTTAAAGGAGCATATAAAGAGGATGAGCCAAGCTATTTAGAATCGATGCCATATAATCCTAAAGCGCCCGATTTATCTCACCTTAGGATACTTAGCAGCCTAGTTGGCGTATCCGGGAGACGACTAAGCCCCATGCAATCCATTCAACGAAAGAGCAGGGGAAAAGCATGTTCTAGCGAAACATAACGACTAGGAATCGATCAAGGCTCACTGTCTACTATCTTTGATGGATCACTCTCGTCGTATGGAATTATGTTATACGTCATTCCACGTGGGAATATCTATATATAGCGGTGCTAAAAAGTAAGGGGCAGGATTCGGATCCCTATTTTGGGGTCGGTAAACTAGACTAGCCGAGTACCGAAAAAGAAAAGAATTCAGATGAATTCCTCAACGTTGAGTTCAATTTTTCTTTACAACATAGGCACTTTGAATCATGAGTCGATTTAATGAGTTAGATGCATGATTAGTGATTATGGCCGTCATTGAAGTCCAGGTCATTTCGGACATTGTCTGCGCGGTACGTGTAGACTTCAACCCCTGACAGAACCAGTCCCCTGACAGAACAGCGAGGTACCTAGGAGGTAGCTAACGCCAAGAACTATAGTGGTGCTACATCGCTAAGCGCCACCTAGACCGCGCCGTCCAGCTATACCAGAAGACGTATCCGGGCGGCCGATCCGACACCTTCCTCGTCACATGGACGCCCTACTACCTGAACTACAACACCGTAGCAGCGCACAGCGTAGACAAGGCCGAACTTGCCGACATCCGTCTCGCGCACATGACACCAGCGCAGCGCGACGCTCTGGCTCAGCGCGTACAGAGGGCGGGCCGCGCCGC
>JAOWAP010000074.1:0-10268 GCA_028565235.1 Hypoxylon lenormandii
GATCTCCGCCTCCGCTGCCGTCAGCTGGATGTGCGCCACTGGCGAGCCCTTAGCTACTACCTGGCGCTTGATCTCGGGCAGCACCGAGCCCAGAGATGCACCCAGTGCGAGCACCGTGACGGCGGCGCTGTACTGCTTACCGCCCGTTGTCGTCGCGCCCGTGCAGACGTCCCTGGAGTAGTTCAGAGTCCAGACTGCCGAGTCGAGATGAACTGTTACGCCCAGCGCGATACAGGCCGAGTAAACGGCCGTCAAGGCGTCAGCGGCGTGAGCGTACCCAGCGAAGCTGTTGAAGTAGCCTTTCCATTGCATGGGGCCGGTGAAAGCGGGGGCTACTTTGCGGATATCTTCGCGGGAGGTGATAGGTGTGATTTTGCCTTGGAATGCTGGACGTTGGCGAATAGACTCGAGGGACTTCAGAAGGGAATTCTTGGATTTTTCGGGAGCGGCGGCTGAGTTGCAGAGGAGATAGCCCGTCTCGTGGTAGTAGGGTGCAAATAGGGGCGACTTCCATGCGGCCATAGCCTCGAGGGCCAGCTCGGCATAAAAGGGGTCCTCATACTCGGCACGTAGGATCTTGTTCAGGTCGTTGCCGGCGGAGAGCTCGGGAGGGAAAGTGGGAGACTTCTCGAGCACAGTTATGTTGACATAGCCGGCTTTGGCGAGATGGTAGGCAGTCGATAGACCGAAGGTGCCTGTGCCTAAGATGAGGATGGAGGTCTCCTTGTCCATTTTAGTAGTCGGTAGCATTGGCCAACGGAATGCTGGCTATCTGGCAAAGATAATAACTTCATATTGGAGTATTCCTTTCTTTTACGCTGAACCAATCGGTCAAGAGCAGTTGTTTGGTGCCTTTCATCGGAGCGGTCTCGGGCCATCCTCTTACGACCTCGGATATTGTTTACGTATAGGTAGCTTAGACGCTTCAGCGTTCATGTTACTACTTGGAAGGGGGATCTTTAGAGATCAAGTATCTGACATGAGTGATTCAAGCTTCTTCGGCGTTCGATGCTCGCCGAAGAGGATAACCAGTGCGATTGCTGTATCGAGCAAAGGAAAGGCGACGCGACGTGCATATGCAGGTCCGCTAGGATCGTGGGGAAGTGGGGGGCAATGGAGATAGTGGACCGACGTCATGGCCCCTGATCCTCGTCGGCAGTGTGCGCTCACAGTGGGCTTTGATAAGCCAAGGGCTGGCTTATCAACTTATCTCCATCGGGCACTCCACTAGTCTGATAACGACATAGTCCGAGACGCACTTTGCACCATTACTATCTGGATGAAGTCGAAGGTGAAGTCGGGGTCAAGGCCGAGGCCTGGCCTATGTATTTCTCAGAGTATGCGGTAGGGTGATACACGCGACGGGTAGGGTGGAGTCGCGTCAAGCGGAAATACCCCGACCCTCCGACTTCTCGACTCCTCTTTTAGCACACGACTGGGCACGGCGAAGTTGCAACATCACAAGATCCACGAGATACCCTGCGTAAGGAGCGTTGGTCTATGCATGCCATAAACCTGCAGCCTGCAAACCCATAATCAATCTTACATCGCTGCTGATCTCATTATCGACCCCTGTGTATCCGTCGAATATGGGACAGCGCACGAAAGGCGAGCTGCGAACACGGAGTGGTTGTCGGAAGTGTCGAGGTGAGATGCCACAATTCCTATCCTTCTTGCTTCGGCTAGTCCCTGACATCTTCTCTCAGAAAGGCGAGTCAAATGTCCGGAGCAGCGCCCAATATGCGGCCATTGTAAGCGACTAGGCTTCACTTGCCGGTATGAGATCAAGTTGAACTGGCAAGATGTTGTCTTGTTTGAAAGCCACGACCGTATTCGAGAACTCCCTAAGGACCTTCTGATCTCTATCCAAAGCTGGATGTTCCTTAATACGGCTCAAGCAGACTTCAACACAGACAGCCTTAAAATCGATTTCAAGGATAGCCCTGGTCACCCTTTGATACAGACTGTAGACCTTGACCTCGAGTACCAGTCGGACGCACTTGTACCATACCCTCAGTATCTCTCCCCGTTCCGTCTAGGAGAAGCCGAAAGTTATCTCTGGAGCTACTTTGACCAGTTTATGACTCCGCAGATCGTCATAGATCCTGGTTTCAATCCATATAGGCACATTGTGTTGAAGATGGCGGCTTGCTCTCGCGAGGGTCCCCTATTTCAATGTGTGTTGGCTGCGGCCGCGAACCAGCTGCAGAGTACTGGCCGTGAGGAGTATAAATCGGTCATGTGGCTTCATAGAGCCAAAGCATTGCGCCTACTGAGAACCCAAATCGCCGAGCTATCTTCAGCTGAAACGGACGGAGCAGGTGGTAGGACCTCTAAGGATCAGGTTATCGCGTCGACTATTATGTTGACCTTTTTCGAGGTAAGTGCAAAAAGTTATGATAGCTTGTCTTAGTCAATCCTGCTAATAATATGCGAAAGATTTCAAAGGACTGCTCGGATTCGTGGACTGTGCATTCCGACTTTGCACGCAGTTTCTTATCTTCCCGCTTGAGAGACGTCGGTCGCATGAGCGCTGAACAGGAGGCTCTTCTTTATTTTGCCGTGACCTATTTTGTTTCGCACGACATCTTGGCTGCGACAGGGGGGACGCTCGTGGAAGCCGCTGACATGGTTAGCGAGATGTGCAAATCAGCAAACAATCCAACTATCCTGGGTATTACTGGATGTACGAAGGATCTGCTCATCCTCATCTCCGAGATAACTCAGATGAGTTTACTTATCGGAAAACCAAATAAGAACCAACTTCCACCCGCGGTCCAACGGCGCCGAGACAATGTTGAGAGGCTTCTCCACCAACTACGCCAAGATATACCCGGAGAGTTTGGATCATTCATATCCGAGTTCGCCATGGTCGCCGAGGTGAAGCGGCTTACGACCATCTTGTATCTTTATTCCAGGATCGACGGTGCCGGACCACATGAACCGCATATAATCCGAATAACGTCCCAAATTCTCTCGCTACTTCCTAAGATCTCTCTTCGAACACATACAGGTCTCTGGCCCCTCTTCATAGTGGCCACCTTGGGTGTCCGTCCTGAATGTGATGAAGATAGGAAATTTCTCCTGGGCCGACTCACAGAGCTTTACCATACTAGACAGCTAGCAAACGTAAATAAAGCCAGGCTTATTGTCGAGGATGTGTGGAGGTTGCGAGATCTACGACCCGAAGATTCGCAAGGGTGGAACATTTTAGAGGGAAGAAGACATGGTGCTATCAGCTTAGCATAACTCTTCGTTCAACGAATATCACCATTCTACGAGCTCATAATCTAGCCAACCTTTCGCATCAACATGTGTTCAACCTTATCAACCTCCCCTCGGCTTCAACCGTACAACAGCCCGGAACCTTACGTCGTATACCGGAAATCTTTCTGATGCTTATCGGTAACATCCACAAAGCCTTCGATGGTGCCTTCATGGACTGCCTCTGCCTTTCCATATTTTCGATCTCTTCGTTTGTTCTCCCACGCACCAAGGAGCCAGTACACCATCAGGATCAGCATACAGACACAATAGCTGACTAACATTGCTATTACGCCGGTAGTGTACTTCGGAGCCTCCTTCGATCTGAATGTTTGGGGCCCGATGAGGTTGCCCGCGGCGTACCCGATGGTAACGAGACTGTAGGTTACCGCTTTCTTAGTCATGCCAGCGGTGTTTGCCTGGACGAGGGAGATGGCAACAACGTAGGGAGCTAATATTTTGGTCAGTGAATCTGTGTTACTACGCGTCGCACACGGAACTTACGCCAATAAAAGTACATAAAGTACAGTCCCACCATTTGACCAGCGACGTTGGTCCGCGGTAGACCATAGACCAAAGCAGTCCCGAATATGGGAAGCAGCAAGGCAAGAGCAGCGGTCAGAGTTCGCCGGTTATGCCACTTCGCTGCGATGTACGAGAAAGCCCAAGCGCCGCCAGTGGCTAGTACACCGAATGGCATAGTCAGAAGACTCGATACTAAGGGGGTGTACCCCAAGTTGTTGATGATAATCGATCCGAAGGATTGGAGACCGCCGTTAGGGATGTTGATGACAATGTTAAATAGAACAATAAGCCAAACTCTGATGTCGAGGAGAGCTTCTCGAACTTGATCCCACTAACCAAATGTTCAATCAGCACGGTGCAAGCATTCTAGGCTATTACCGAACTCACCTTCCACACTTTATTCGCAATGCCAGTTCGATTCGAAGCCAGTCGCCGGGTAGCGTGATACTTTTGCTCGGCAGTAAGGAAGAAAGCATTCATGGGACTGTCCGGCAGGACAAACCACAAGAATAAAGAATAAATCACGTTGATGCTCCCGGTGAGGAGGTACAGGTACTGCCATCTCCGTAAGGGGGCGTCGGCGGGAACATACCCAATCACCCAAGCGAAGAAGCCATTGAATATGGACGAGAAGTATGCGAAAATGACTGGAAAGAGTTAGAAACAGATTCTCGATCGATGTGATTCGATACTTACTGCCGTTCCTGGGGGGCTGTTCCTCTTTCTTGTAGAAGGACGCAACGAGCACCGTGAAACACGGGACTGAGACAGCTTCAAGAAACCCCAGCAAGAAGCGCAAACCCATGAAACCGGCCCAAGTGCGACAAGGTGCGTAACACAGGGTACAACAAGACCAGAGAAGGGAACCTGTTGCTAGGAGTTTTCCTGGGGGGAACCGCTGGATCAGCCAAGAAGCTGGCACAAGACCGATCAAGGTCTTGGGAAGGGTAAGCAGAAGCATGCAAGCGTTAAGGGTGCTGGCGACTTACACCCAATGGCAGAATACTACCAAGCCAGCTGTACTGCTGACCGACCATACCATTGTCCGTTTGGAAGCCGTATAAGGAAGCTGTTCCAATTTCGACTTTGTCGACGGCCGCGAGAGTTGCGCAGAACACTAGCTGTAGGAATCAAGTCAGCCGAAGTTGATGTTGGGCTTGCGATTCCGATGCTTTTTTTTTTTTCAGGAGACGCTACATTCATGCATCCGTGAGCACTCTCTGAATGGGACTTACCAAGGGGATCATCCAGGAATCAATCTTCTTCACGATCTTCTTCTCCTGTTCAGGGGTCATTGGCCCGAACTCCTCATGGTTAGCGAGATACTTTGCTGCCTCATCCAGAGCGCGGTCGTCAACCGTCTTTGTAGTCTCGCCGATTACAGTCGAAGTGACCGGGTAGACGGACTCGTCCATCTTGGTGTCCTGGGACATCGTGTTGAGCAACGATTAAGATGGAGGATAGCAATGCTGTTCGAACAAAGTCTAGAAGTTGTATGTCTGATGCACATCTCCCCAGGGGTATCCGCTTCGGTTCCCAAGACTTTATACACGGGGTGAGTTTACGATGTCTCTTAACATTAATTGGGGCTTATCAGCCTGGGGTTGGTGTATCCAAAACGTAGACCCAAGGCTATAAGCTATCAAGTCCCTGTAAGACTCTTGGGGTGTTGTCCTAGCTTACCGTGCAGTTGCAGTTGATAGGCCATTCAGTCACCGTGCTTACCATGCTTAGCGTTTCCTGCAATAGGCTTAGAGATAGTTATTATAGGCTTATCAAAACCTGCGGACCCTTAAGCCATTCTGCAATGCGCTAGACAGGGTAATTGGATGGTATATCTGCTGCATCACCCCAACCTGACTAAGATCCATGCTGCTTACGGGGGGACGTACCTAGTTCGGAGATGTCAGTCGATGTGATTGGTCAAGACGTGTCGGAAGTGGTCCGTAATTCGGACCTAAAATTCGGGAGGAAGTTCGAATCGACGAGCGTCAGTGCCGGAAGCCAAGTATACTATTAATGTCACACTGTGTCTACAATTGATCCACTACTCACGAGGAGAACTAGCAAGTTACTCGTGGACAATCCCGAAGGAACGGATCGGTTATCTCTAAAAACCACGTTAACACATAGCACAATTAGAAACAAAGCCTAAGATGATTTGCCGGCATTTGCAAGGCAGCTCGAAACGACGATCCAAACCGTCCGAGTCTTGTCATCGGTCATCAACGCTCATCCGGTGCCGGACCACCTCCTATTATTCGCGATAGCGCGGCCGTATATGAATGTGTACTCCCTCAAGCCTCAAGCTTATCAACATCCATGTATTGCACAGAGAATCCCACTAAACGCAGATACTCATAGCCAAGATGGCTGTTGGAACTCTCCCCCCGTCAGTCCAGCCAAAGAGCGTGAGATTTGCTATCGGTGAGTCGACTGATGTCTACTTCGTGGTTTAGGGTTGGGGTTACTGATGTATGTCCTAAGATCGAGGCGGCACTTTCACGGACGTCTTTGCTGCTGTGCCAGGCCAGGAAGATATAGTCCTCAAGTTGTTGTCTGTTGATCCTGGTAGCTACGATGATGCACCGGCAGAAGGCATCCGTCGGGTGCTAGAGACCGTCTCTGGCAAGCAAATCCCCAGAGGGTCTCCTATCCCCAAAGATCTAATTCATTCCATTCGCATGGGGACGACTGTGGCCACAAATGGTGAGTGCATAACATCAGCCCTTCTCTAAACCCACGATACTCATACGCCACAGCTTTACTGGAAAGAAAAGGAACGAGACATGCTTTCGTAGTCAACCAGGGCTTTGGCGACTTGTTGGAGATCGGCTACCAGTCGAGACCAAAGCTATTTGAGCTTGGTATCAGAAAGCCAGAGCTACTTTACGAGAAGGTGATCGAGGTATCTGAGCGAATCACCGTAGAAGAATTCGACGAAGATGTCACGAAAGATAGCCGCCCTCCACTAAACGAGATCCCAGGTGTTCTCGTGAAGGGTATCACGGGAGACATACTCCGCATTATCCGACCTCTAGACGAAGCGGAAGTGCGAGAGAAACTAACAAAGATCAAGGAAGAGGGCATCGAGACGCTTGCCATCTGCTTAGTGCATTCGTATCTCTACCCGAACCATGAAAATCGCATCGCAGAGATCGCTAAGGAAATGGGTTTCACTCACGTCTCGACGTCCTCTTCGGTTGGCGCGAACATGATCAAAATGATCTCGCGAGGCAGCTCTGCTTCTGCGGATGCGTATCTCACACCCGAGATTACCCGCTACGTATCCGGTTTCGCGAATGTCTTTGCTGACGGTAACCTCAACGGCGTTTCCTGCGAGTTTATGCAATCAGAGTAACCCCTTCCCTCCTATTTCAGCCTGTTTCAGGGGTTGAAATTGCTAACTCACATTATTATAGCGGTGGGCTAGTAAGCCACAAGCAATTCAACGGCCTCAAAGGTATCCTAAGTGGTCCTGCTGGAGGCGTAGTCGGTCATGCCAGAACTTCGTACGATGGCAACTCTCCTATCGTCGGCTTCGATATGGGCGGTACGAGTACCGATGTCTCCCGCTATGGAGGCACCTTTGAGCATGTCTTCGAAACCACAACGGCTGGAGTCTCCATCCAATCTCCTCAGCTTGATATCAACACAGTGGCTGCTGGTGGTGGTTCTATGCTATTCTGGAGGGACGGTCTCTTCAAGGTTGGGCCTGATAGCGCAGGCGCCCACCCTGGACCGGCTTCGTATCGAAAGGGGGGACCACTCACGGTAAGCCACACTCCGCTCCACATCACTTGTTTTCTTTCAAAGGACGTCAATTATCTCTTCATATTTAACACCACCGACGGGTTACTACATTGCATTAAGAAAAATGATTACTAATAGCTATCCCTTAGGTCACTGACGCTAACCTATTCCTTGGGCGACTGATCCCGGATTACTTTCCCAAGATCTTCGGTCCCACTGAGGATCTTCCGCTAGACATCGAGATCGTAGTGCAGAAGTTTGAAGAGCTCACGGCGCAGATCAATGCGGACACGGGACGATCTATGACCCCTCTTGAGGTTGCTCATGGCTTCATCGACGTGGCTAATGAGTCTATGAGCCGTCCTATTCGCGCTCTTACAGAAGCTCGTGGGTTTGAAACTGCCCAGCACAATCTTGCGACATTTGGCGGCGCTGGTGGCCAACATGCCTGCGAAATTGGTAAAAAATTGGGTATCAGAAGGATAGTCATCCACAAGTACTCCAGTATTCTCTCAGCTTACGGTATGGCGCTGGCAGAGGTTGTCCAGGAAGCCCAAGAACCAAGCTCTGAGAGCTTATCCGAAGAATCCTTGAAACGACTACTGGCACGTATGCAGGACCTTAAGACAAAGGTCACGGAGGGTCTTATTACACAAGGCATTCCAGAAGAATCTATTGAATACGAGCAGTACCTGAATCTTAGGTATCAATGCACTGATACTAACTTCATGTTGCGAGCCCCAGTCGATGGGGATTGGAGATCAGCACTCGAAAAAGAGCATCTGAGAGAATTGTCATTCGTCTTCCCCAAGGACAAGAAGGTCCACGTCGACGACGTACGAGTTCGCGGAGTCGGCAAGAGCACCGAAGTTAGCAACGACAACTCGAAGCTCGTAAAGGAGTTAAAATATCACAGATTCTCAGAAGTCCAGACTGGAGAGGATAGAACGGTAAGATCACTACTGAAGGAGTCGGTGGAATTACCAATATCAATTACTTTATTTCTGCCTTGTCCAAAATACAGAGTGCTAATACCATATAGACGCAAGCTTATTTCGCGGAAGGTGGTCTGCAACCAGCGAAAGTCTTCCGGCTCAACAATCTCGCCCCAGGCACAATCGTAGCCGGGCCGGCAATAATCATCGATAACACCCAGACCATAGTAGTCGTTCCAGGCTCTCAAGCACGAATATTATCTTCACATGTTGTCGTTGACCTAGTTGATGAAAAGCCTCAACAGTCCCAAGAAGAACAGGAGCTAGTAGTGGACCCTATCAAGCTCAGCATCTTCGGTCACCGATTCATGAGTATCGCAGAACAGATGGGCAGGACCTTACAGAAGACAAGTATCTCTATCAACATCAAAGAGCGCTTAGACTTCTCATGTGCTATCTTTAGCCCAGAGTAAGTCCCTTCAATTCCAACCAACCAACCCCCTCTTCTTCCCCCTTTTTCCCTTTTATGATAATATTCTTTTCCTCCTTCCTGAAAAATTAAGGACTAACTTACGTTTTTGAAGTGGAGAACTAGTTGCAAATGCCCCTCATGTACCCGTGCACCTGGGTAGCATGTCGTATGCTGTGAAATACCAACACAACCTTCACCGAGGTAACCTACGACCCGGCGACGTGATTGTATCGAATCATCCTGAATCAGGTGGCACCCACTTGCCTGACATTACCGTCATCTCTCCCGTCTTTGATACAAGTGGGGAATCAATTTGCTTTTACACAGCGTATGTAATGTCATGAGTTTTTTCTCTCCCTAACCCCTGCCGTCCACCCTCCCCCCCTTTTTTAAGGCAGTGAAGCTCACGATGATTTCTAGTTCGCGAGGCCACCACTTAGATATTGGCGGGTATCGTGGGAACTCTATGCCGCCGTAAGTACACCCCTGGTATCTCTGGTATTTAATTTCCACGATGTTGACACCTAGCAAGTGACTCGACCGAGTTATGGCAGGAAGGGGCTGCTATAAAGTCCTTCTTTCTAGTCCGCGACAACCATTTTGACGAGGAGGGAATAGTTAAGATCCTTTTGGAACCTGGGAAGTATCCAAACTGCAGTGGTTCTCGGCGGTTGGGTGACAATTTGTAAGTTTGTATATTGCCTCGAGATTTATAAAGCTAACACAGTTACAGATCGGATCTGAAGGCACAAGTGGCCGCGAACACCAAGGGAAGTAACCTCATCAGAGCACTGATGGAAGAATATGGTAAACCTACAGTCCACTTCTACATGGCGAAGATCCAAGAGAATGCCGAGGTTGCAGTTCGTGGATATCTCAAATCTGCGTACAAGAAGTACGGATCGAAGCCTCTTAAAGCAAAGCAATTCCTGGATAATGGATCTATGATGAAAGTTGCAATCACTCTAGACGAGAGCGGCTTCGGTACTTTTGATTTTACAGGGACGTCTTGCGAGATGTTGTCTAATATGAACGCACCGCCAGCCATCACATACTCAGCCCTGATCTATACTCTACGGCTCTTGATCGGCTCAGACATCCCCCTCAACCAGGGTTGTTTAGCTCCAACAAAAGTCATCCTCCCAAAGAACTGCTTCCTCAACCCCTCATCAGGGCCCGCTGTCTGCTGCGGCAACACGCTCACATCCCAGCGTCTAGTAGATCTCCTCCTCAACGCATTCAAAGCCGCCTCGGGATCCCAAGGATGCATGAACTGCTTCGGTTTCTTCGGCAACTGCAAGAGTGAGTCGGAGTCGGAG
>JAOWAP010000075.1:0-10252 GCA_028565235.1 Hypoxylon lenormandii
GGGATGTACCACGTAAGAGCTGTGCTAGTAGCGGGCATAGGTTTCTTCCTGGATTCGTACGACATATTCGCCATCAATCTGGTGACAACGCTACTCGGCGTTGTATTCTGGCACGGGGAAGATGCGAAGAACGGCTACGGAGGAAACCACGGAAACCTGCCGACACCTGTGAGCCAGCCTATCAAGGCATCGACGAGCGCAAGCATCGTCGTCGCAAACGGGCTGTCGCTAACGGGCCGTCTTCGGAGGTACAGTGCTTGCGAATGCTTGAACGCGTCCGCGTATTCCGGGTGTGTCTCAAAATTGAGCTCGAGATTCCAGAATTCAGGTGATATGGTCCTGACACCCTGTATGTCGCTCAATGGAGGCAAGAGGCATGGCGTCTTGCGCACTTCTTCCTCGGAAGAGTTCTTAAGTCGGATGGCAACCGGGACGCTGACGGGTGCGTTCGTTGCCATATCCTTCGTAACTAGACAACGGGGGTCCGTCGCTAGTACCCAGAAATGCCGGAATGCTTGTAGATGGCTCTTGTTGCCTTGCACGGAATCCGGGAAGACAGGGTAGAATGCGACGAGCAGTGATGCAATGGCCAAGTTCGACGTATTAAAAGTCTGGGTACCACAGCCAAGAGAAAGCGCGCCCATAGCCATATGCGTCGCCATATGAGAGCCGTAGCTGGTGTCCGGGCCGTTACGAGCGTGGAGGGACCGTAGGTAGCGAAGGACCTTCAAGTCGCAAGTTCCAGCCATGACTGTAGCGCAAGATAGCACAACTACGTTCAGACACATTTGAGCCGTCACTCGTACGGATCTTTCGTCGAAAGTATCTTTCGGGCCAGCGCTACGGCATTGCCCATAGTATTTGTGGATATAGGAGAGTAAGAGATCGCGGACTCTCAAGTTCCCCGAACCTGCAAACCGCAGCGCTATCGAGAAACATAGACCGGCTAATATTGTGAGGAACGGTAGGTGCGTCGAATCAAGCGGTCCGCGGGATGGGTGGTCCGGAGGATGCGCTGGTGGCTGTAGTCTCGAACGGTAGCGGCTTGGAAGATTCCTACGAATCCAGTCGTGTGTAGGTTCGATCTCCGACCACAGGATTAAATGCTTCGCAACGGTCCGCAGAAGATGTATGTCGGGTCGGACGTAATCGAATTGTAGAGCTGCATCCGGGACGTCAATTTTCCGGGCCACGATATGGTCCTCCGATTTCATATATATAAGCGCGATAGCCACGACGGCAGCAGCCGTAGATCTGTCCAGAATGTGTACATGTTCAGCCTTCTTGGATGCCGAAGCTAGAGTTAGTAATTTTTCAGTGATACGCATGTCGTGGAGGCCCTTTAAGTCGGTGCCTTTTCCCAGGTTGATAAAACCGAGGGCGAAACCTGCGGCGAGTCGGTAACATTCAGTTCGAAGTGGCTCTTCCTCGTCGTCAGTTTCGACATGCTCAATTTCTGACATCATGATTTCGCTCATCCGTCGGTGCTGGCTATTACAATAGAGCAAACCAATCCCCATGATACCAGTTGTCTGCGTCAAGGGAGATAAATTCAACTCTGCAGCTCCGCGTGGCAACATTCGTGTGACATGGACAGACAACAAGCGTGTGATGAGGGAGTCCGTCGTCCCGATATAAGATGCTGCCAATCCTAAGAGCAATCCTATGGACGTCATGGTATGCTTTGGCGTTAGGTATTTGAAAGCAACCCATTTTGCTACCCCTTTGAGATGGCCGTTGAGGCCCAGTGCCAAGAGGAAACCAGCATGCCTGTTGCTCAGATCATTGCCCGGTTTGTTATAGAGAATCCACGATGTATCTATCCCTTTAGCTTGGCGGGATATTGACAGCCCGCCAGCGACACCGGCATGGAAGAAAGCCCAAGCAATCTTCTCTTCGGTAAAGAGCGACTTATCAACCCCAACCGTCACGCTGTTAGGCTTGACAGTACAATTTAGAACAAAGCCGTTGATGTGGAATTTCTGCGTTAAGAGAGGGAACCGCAGCCCATAGTTCATCAAACTACGACCGGCTGGTATGGACAAGGTGTTATTAGCGAGCCTTGTCACCATCTCCTTCTGCTGCTCCAGGTAGTAGGGCTCCGTCCATCCGGGAAGTGGATCTAGCCGTATAATTCGCGGCTTAGTCGTATTAAGCATCATCTTGATCTCGTCGAGGCGACGGTCTTCTTTAAAGATGGCACGGATGACTGCTTGCTTGTCGCTCTCGGCGACGTCATCAGATGGCCCATCGTTAAACTCCATGACGTTTTGACAGAGTGAATTGAAGTCCCACGAGGCGATATGAGTTGGGGCCTATATGCTGTTAACGTAATGAAAGAAGGCCAACGATCAGAAACACTTACAAGTACATTAGTCGAGCGGACACGAAGACTATCGGACTGTGTTAGGACCGACCCGACGTCGCTTCTGTTGACCAAATTTAATAACCCCTTAGACCATCTGGGCGGAGGACTTGGCTGGCATTGGGTAATTGCGTCTTGCAGTGGCACTAGGACATATTCCGGCAGGGACTCTAAAATGATTGGCGTGATACCGCTTTGATGCATTGCCTCTACAAAGTCTACTGGCGTTCTTCTTCTTAGGGATAGCTTCTGGAAGAGCCTTTCGAACGTTCTAATACGCGGAACGATCGCCGGGGTCATGGCCGATCTTATCGGTGGTACGAATGCCGATGGATTCGGCTCCTGGGACAGGCCTATCCGGATCCAATCGAAGACGTCCCAATAGGCTGGTTCGGTAGGTATGAGAGATATTGAGACTGCTGTCGATTCTGATTGGTGTTCCGGCCAGTCCATGGGCATCTCGAGCTCGTAGATGTTCGACCATTCCCGCCATTTTAACCACTGAGAAATCTGAAGGAGTACGGCTCGTAGGTCGATCAAACCTGGTGATGACATGTGAGACGTGGCGATATTAAGCTTCTGCTCCTCTAGCAATAGGTGTAGCGAGAGGAAAATATCTTGGGCATATCTCGTTCGAGTTGCGTAGTCATGGCTCGGAGATGTTGGGAGGAACCCTTCAGAGCCACATGCGACGTCCCCATAACTGGAAGACATGTACGCCAAGGCATATTTTATGTGCAACGTGAGAAAACTCATGTTGCCGCGCCCAGGGCTCGGCCGAAACATCGCCAGTGAGGAATCATCCTCTTCCATGATCCATTGCCATGCCTTATTCTCTATCCAAGGCGGATGTGTCAACGAACCAGGGGTTTCGTACATGCTCATAGCGTCCCAATCAGCGAGATCAATCTGTGCCCCGCTGCTTGACCTGAGAAACCCTCTTGATCTTCTCTGAGGCGTGTTACCTACTGGTAGCATAGCTTCGTCGACACCGAGAGCAAGGTATATAGAGAGTATCTGTATAACAGCAGCGGACCATTCCAGGTCTGTAAAATCGTCGTCTTGGAGCCGAAGCCAGCCGATAACCCCCCACCAGTTAGCAGTTAGTCTTTCTCCGGATGTAGCTGGAACGGCTGATCGAAGGACTTTTAAGACTTTCATAACTCGTGGGGAAGAAGGCTGGAGCTGTATCCGAATTTGATGGTGTTGTTGGGTGTCGTCCAAAATATCAACAATTCCATGTAGCTTGGGGTGTCGTAGGCCGGTAATCTCCCCGATTATAGGAGTTACGGCTCTCCTAATACCGACTTCTCTATTAACAAGGCTACCGTGGTAGTCGAGGTTGCGTACATTAGCTAGTAACAACTTCGGCGGGAGGGCTATGGATGTTAGCTGTGCCCATGGCGCTTGAATACTAAGCTCGCGCTGCCCTCCTGTCGATTGTGACAACAGTAGGATCATTGACATCTCGCCATCGACTATCTTGCAGGAATCTATGACATTTTGGGCTTTTATGAGCTGCCCAAAAGTCACGACCGTCCTGTCGGGATCGGAAGATGATTTGTTTGATTGCAAGTGGAGAGTAAGCAATTGTAGACGCTTCTCCACTGGGTCTTGTATCCCTACTAAGACTTGCTGGCGGTTGTGGTCATCATCCACCGATTCCGGGCCGGTTAGATAAAAGACTTTGCACTGACTCCGGGCCGGTTCCTTTGAGAGAGAATACCGGACGTTACTATTATCGATGGGGAAGCTGTGGACCTTTGTAAATAAGATCTCTTGAGCAAGCCCGTCGAAGTCATGGTCATCCAGTCCCATGGTGTGAAACCCTTCAAAATCTCCGCCAGCACGTAGCTCTTCTAACAAGCTATCAACCGGTGCCTCCAGCAGAGTGTTTACACCAAGATTGGTAGCCCCAGTAAAGCTTGGCCCCGAGAATACACCACTAGTTCGACCTCGGTGGCTTCCGTGTGACGTATCCCTCCGCACGCCAGGGTGGTTGGCGATCTGAGCTTGCTCGGAAAATGTCGTTCTATCCTGAGAAGCAGAAAGATCGGCTCTCGCCAGCATGGAGCTCACCCGACGAGAAGTTCGACGAGTCACCCCCGACTCCTTCTCTATGCCCAACGAAGATTCGAGGTTCTCTAGAGTCCTGGTATTCTTCTCAACTTTCTCACTTTTACGCGGACGCTTCCCAGGGAGAGGGGCACCGAAACTTTCCCTGAACCCCGGGTGTAGAGGCGTGGTAGCACCGCTAGGTAAGCCCGGCTGCATCGAGCTGCGACGTCGATCCGTCTTCCTCTGCGTAACCTTGCGGCCGTTGATAAATGGGTCTTCATTGGGGATGTAAGTAAGCTTCCAAACGGTGTACATGGACGTCTCTCTATTGATGGTCACCGCAAGGACTGGCTTTCCCTCGCCTTTTCGGTATGGTTGATGTTGGGGTATTGCTTTAACGTGGACTATTTCCTCTGCCCGGTCGAGGAAACTGGGAGATTTGTCAGAACTTCGACGACCCTTACGCTTGGTAGATCTGTCGGTCTGAGTGACTACTAGGCCAAGTTCTAACAAGGGATCAGTCAGAGCAACCAAGCGTGGCCATTGCGAATCGCTCTTCTCCTCGGGAACAGTCCAGAGATTGTCGAACTGAGAATTCAGCCGTATAGGGAGAGCCTTCGGCTTGCCCAAAGTATCGGTGGTGAAGGTACTCTGCTGGGAGGCACGAGTGGATATCGGGGAGAGCTGGTTTGAGATGAAGGAATTATGCGGCACTCGAGGAAACTTCAAGCTGGCCGCCAGGCCAGTATCAGCTCGCTGCCTCCGCTGTATTATGACTCCCTGAGGAGCAGCACAAGCAGACTCGACTTCGAAAGGCATATGGACAACATGACTCGTGCCATCAAGGAAGTACACGTGAGCTTGGGTCTTTAAGAAGACCACAAGGGCCTTGGACAAGGCATTCTCGTCCTTGTTGAACCGAACGCGCCTCTGTCCCGGGTCATTGTCTTGAGTATTATCTGTCTGCTCAGAGCTAGGGAAATATGTCAATAGAGCCTGGGTAATAGGCTCCTTTTCAAGCTTGAAGCCGAAGCACTTTCGAAAAATACGACCTCTTGACCATATGACGGTGTCTTTGGTGATGAGAAGCTCATCTTCTCCTTCCTCATCGTCAGAGTGGTCGACGGTTATGTTCCAATCGTATGACGAGGCTGGTGGATTCTCAGGCAGAAGCTGCTCTTGTACGGCATATTGCAGGGCAGTGGGCTGGTGCAGCCCGAGCGATGTCACCGAAGCCATATCGACGGTACTAGATCCATTGAAGTGAACTAGACTACAGTATTGGACTGTGCTGGCGGAAATATGGAAGTTTAGCTCAGGTATAGGTGCGCCAAAATGTTTGTTTCGGCTGTTTACGCCTTGTGAAACAAACTGACGAGAATGCTGTTGCCCAGGATCTCACTTTCAGATGCTATATTCTAGATTCTGATCCGGCGCGTTGTGAAAGGACGATAGGGTCGTTGACGCGACGAGACTGAAAATGTTAGGTACCTAACTGGAGGGGTTGAGGGTTGAGGGCGGGCTATTCTGATTGGCTCTAAAACAAAATTTAGCGAACACAAGTAGCCCGCTCGGCCCGCCATTCCCCCTGCAGGTACGGGTACAGTGCCGTTGGAAGCCTTGAAGAATATGCACGGTGTGGCACTCCCCCAATATGCTATTCGTTCACGCTGTGCCACACTACCGGCCCAGCAGCCCAGCAGCCCAGCAGCTGCAACCTCGGGATAGCTAATGGGAGCTATCGACTGACGTAGCTTGCAACCTAACCTTCGTTAGGTGCTTTAAACTTATGCATCTCCACCATCTGCTACCTTAGCTTGCATATTCACATATCTGCGTAAGAGGCAGCTTATGTAGATGCGGTCAAGCTTCAAGACGTAGCTTTTGGATAGCTTGCTGTCAACTTCCAGCTCAAAGTTCATACCTCTCCACCTATGTTATAATTGCTCTGTGCAACTTGTCTCGGCTTTTCCTCTATCCATACTGTCGCCCCCGATGTCAGTACCTCGGCTTGATTGCCTGCCATGACAGAAGCAAAGCCCAGCTTGGGCGACGATGGGATCAATAACACTCCTAGCAATAGTGAATCAGAGCGTAGCGCAGACGATCCGAAGATCGATCAACCCCCAAGCAGCTCCATAGCTTCGCCTCCGGAAGATGCCCGAGATGCGACGAAACATCGAAAGGATGGGCGCGACAGAGGGGATGACGAGGAGGAAGAGGATGAAGACGAAGATGAGGATGAAGATGCAGGCGAGGATGATGATGATGATGATGATGACGACGAAGACGACGATGATGGCGAAGACGAGGAGGATGATGAGCCGAAGCTAAAGTACGCCCGCTTGACACAGCACATGAGCGCAGTCTATAGGAATGGCGATGCCACCAGTGCGTTTCTGGTCGCGGGAGACAAGATGATAGCCGGAACACATAATGGGAATATTGTAAGCAACTATTATGGGTTCCGTAACTCTGTCAACGAGTAATGCTAAAGTATGCGAACAGCATGTCATCCAACTACCAGATTTCCAATCCTTACGCGTCTACCATGCCCACTCCGCCTCAGTCACCAGTATCTCGATATCCCCATACCCGCCACCTTCTCTTCCCCCGAATCTCAAACCAGAAGCCGTCACCCGAGCGGCATCACAATCCGTCAATCGACCCTCTTCAAAGCACCCGCCGTCTTCTCCGGCTGGCCAGCGGAAAGCGCAAGAGCCACCCCAGGTTCCTAATCTTCCTTCGAATAATATCTTCATTGGAACCTCCTCTATGGATGGAAATGTCTGCGTCCAGTCCCTGATCGACCTCAGAGACGTACAGTTGAGGAATTTTGCGCGGCCCGTCCAAGCTGTGGCCTTGTCACCAGACTACAGGAATGATAGGACATACTTATCTGGTGGCCTTGCCGGTAGCTTGGTTTTAACTGTAGGGGCACCGCAAGGACGAAGCACCTCGACGATAACCGGAACAGCCGCCGCCACAGCGTCGGGCTGGCTCGGGAGTATCGGCATAGGCTCTAACACTGGCAAGGATACTATACTTCATTCTGGAGAGGGAGTCATTAACACAATAAAATGGTCCCTGTCTGGGAAATATGTCGTCTGGCTTAACGAGCACGGCATCAAGATCATGCGAACTAAACTGCATTTAGATAGTGCCGATGTCGAAGATGCCTGGAAGCGAGTAGGTCATATCGACCGACCACAGACGGACGAGTGGGAAGAAATGGCCGGCGTTTGGAAAGGCAGAGCAGAATGGATTGACGACCAGACGATCGAAAGTGAAGCGGGAGAGAAAGGGAACGATGCGCTAGGTACACTTTCACCCGCTGCCGTAAAGTTAAGTCAGCAGGCGCAAAGTCACGATAAAAGTATCGAACGATTAATTGTTGGATGGGGCGGCACGATATGGATCATTCATGTCCACCCGGGCGGCGTCGGTGTAGGAAAGCATGCGGGCGAGAAGTCTATCGGAAGGGCCGAAATCGTGAAGATGTGCGTATACTCTCCTAATCCTCCTCTTTTAAATATTCTAACATTCCTAGACTCCGTATGGACTGCATCATATCGGGTATTTCATTATATACACAGACCCTGCTACTAGTTCTTGCTTACTGTAAGCCGGAGGAGGAAGAGCACGACGATCAACCAAAGCTTGCGAAAGGCCAGAGGCCATCCAGCAGTGGTAGCGGACCATCTGGTGGAATCAAACGACGTTACAATGCCCAACCACCCGAATTGAGGTTGATCGACCTCACTTCGCAAGTCGAGGTTGATAAGGACAGCCTCACAGTTAGTCGGTTCGAGCGGCTATCGTCAAATGACTACCATCTAGGTGTGTTGCCTGCAAGCAAAGCTGCCTCCGTCGTGGCTTCTCGAGGCGCCCTGGAGGCTTTGGCAGGATTTGGCACGGATATGTGGAATGTTGCTATTAATCCAAGGTCCCTGTTTAGTTCTGGTGCGAGCATACGAAGTCGGGACAGCAACGACGCCGCGTCAAGTCCTAGAGTGGGTAATACAATGGCGAGCGTCCGAGCTGGCCCTAGACCCGCGTCTCGGACAGTGCATCCCAACCTCATCAAACCAGGTGCAAAGATATTCATCCATAGCCCGTACGACTGCGTTCTGGCTACACAAAGAGATCTTGCGGACCATTTAGAGTGGCTTCTAGAGCACCAAAATTACCAAAATGCTTGGGAACTATTAAATGATCATCCAGAGATTGTGAATACGTCTCCCGACCGGCCCATTGACCTCCTTTCATCTAGCCCCGACCAGAGGCCGGCGACAGCAGACGACTTTTACGAGGACACCATGTCCATAGTTGATGAGCAGATCAGATTTATGAACACGTCCGCAGAGAAAGAAAAACGACGAATTGGCGGGCTTTGGATTGATGAGCTAGTTGAAGAAAAGAATTGGACTCGTGCTGCCGAGGTTGTCGCAAAGGTGGTGAACACCCCTCACCAGTGGGAGAAGTTGATCTATAGATTTGCCGAGGCGAAGAAATTTGACGAGATCGTCGATTATATCCCATCGGAGCCCATGCATCCACCCATTCCTGGGACGGTGTATGAGCTCGTTTTGAATCATTATATTCAAGCCGACAAGCCTCGATTCAAGGAGTTGCTCGATCGTTGGGGGACCGAACTTTTCGGCGTTACCGAGATTACCAGCGTCCTAGAAAACCAACTAAAGTTCCGTGACGTGAGAGAGGATAGCGTCGAAAATGGCGAGAAAGGGCGTGACTGGCGGATCGTCATGGAGACCTTGGCCAGACTCTACGAGGTGAACAGCCGGTATCGGGAGGCCCTGAAATGCTACATAAGACTTCAGGACGCAGACTCGGCGATGCGGCTGATAAGAGACAACCACCTCGCCGATGCTGTCACCGACGACGTCCCCAGCTTTATCGCGCTTAGGGTGCCGGAAGCGGAACTGAGGCGGATGAGCATCTCGGAGCTCGAAGAAGCTACCTCTGAAGCTATCACGCTGCTTGTGGATGAGGCGCACCGAGGACTCATCAAGCCAGGTATCGTAGTCGAACAACTTGAGCAGAAGAACTTGAATCTTTACCTCTATTTCTACTTCCGTGGTCTATGGCAAGAATACCGAGAAAGACCTGTGGACGAGACCGTATCTCTGGTGGACGACTTTGCCGACTTGGCAGTCCATATTTTCGTCCTTTTTGATCGAGAACTTCTCATGGATTTCTTGAAAGTCTCTACATCCTACAGATTCGAAGAGGCGGCCCAGGAGTGCGAACAAGCCAATTATATCCCGGAACTTGTCTATCTATATTCCAAGACGGGACGAATGAAGGACGCTCTGTACCTAATCATCGACCGTTTAAGCGATGTTTCGCAAGCCATCAGCTTTGCAAAGGAACAAGATGACCCAGGTCTGTGGGAGGATCTGCTCGACTACAGCATGGACAAGCCACGTTTCATCCGCGCCTTGCTAGAAGAAGTGGGAACGGCGATAAATCCGATTACGCTAGTCCGGCGCATCCCCGAGGGCCTTGAGATTCCGGGCCTCCGTGAAGGCCTGAAGCACATTATGAAGGAACACGAGATCCAATATAGCATCTCATCCGGCGTAGCTCGTGTCCTCCGATCTGAGGTTGCCGCTTATCAAAACCAACTCCGCAGCGGACAGAGAAAAGGAATTAAGTTTGAGGTGCTAGCCCACGCGCAGGATCACGTTGACGTGCAAGTCAAGGAGGTTCTATCCGTACCGGCAGCGAAGGCGTTATCATCGCCGACCGCCACGCCACGGACAGGAGGAACCGGCACCGCGACACCGAGCGAGGCCCAGGACACCG
>JAOWAP010000077.1:0-10233 GCA_028565235.1 Hypoxylon lenormandii
TGGAGAACAGCACGTCCACTCTCCGGAAGGGGTCTTTGGGGTGCACGTAGATCTGCACGTCCTCCTCGAACCAGGCGTCGGCGGCGCCGAACTCGACGCGCACCATGTTCGCGAGGGCTTTTGCTTGCTCGCCCAGCACCGACTCGCTCCCGAAGCAGAGCACCCGGTCCGTGGTCCGTGATCCGCTGCGTAGTTCCGGCTGCCAGTAGGCGTCCCGATTTCTACCAGCGTTGTCTTTGGTGAGAAGACCTGGTAGGAATGAGGAGTAGGGCACGTAAAAGTACGGGTAGAACTGGTGCTCCCAAACATATAGGGCGGATGTCGTGTCTACCACATATACGCCATTGAACAAGATCCGTACCCGCCGGGGCGTGGGCAGAGTTTTGACCGGGCCCTTACTTGCTAAGGTCTCACCTAGTTCCAATAAATCTGATCTTGTTTGATGGCCTGGCATATTGACCTGTAGCTGATGAGATAACGAATACGATGTCGAGGTAGGATTTCTGGATGTCTGGACGTTGAATAAAGTATATGAGAGATATGTAGGATGAAGCGGGGAGGGAGAAAGCGGGCTTGCTTGCTTGCCCGTATGGTGCTCCTCGAATGCCCCTACATGTCGGACTCCACACCAAGGTTGCTTCGAGAAAGTATCTCCCCGACCATAGCATCAAGGTCTGGGGAAATTCTGGGTTACGAGATTGGTTCTCCGTTGGTTGCATATGGAACCTCATGCAGGTCATCCCTACAGTCTAGCGGGGTAGCTGCAGACTGCAGTTGTACTATGTAGCTCGTTCTGTGGTCTCGAGGTGACGCAATACGCATCTCGAAGCTTCACCGACACTGAGCTCCGAGTGTAGCCCTACAGTTACCTACAGACAAGTCACGATGAAATAATGGCAAGTCAATAGTCGTAGTAGAAAATTGGTTGGTGTCTGATGATTAACAACAATGGGTATCTCAAATCATGCGTGCCGTCCCCTGAATTTGTCGACCCGTCGACTCCTATAGCTATGGCGATGTGTTTCCCTCTCGCCATGATGCACGCCTGTCCAACACCCTAAAAGGAGACAATCCCTGAACTACCTAAACTTTCCGTTGATGCAAAGTGACGCCCTGCCATGCATGCTACCCCCAATGCAACCGTGTATCTTCCCTTGTGTTTTTTATGCCTTATGTTATGCTGGACCGTCGTGTGCCAACCATTATGCCGAATGGTTGGCGTATTAGGGGTATCCGAGTAGAAAAACGCAATCTGCATTATTAAACACCGTCCCGATTTGGATGGGAACTGGTACAAGGGGTATGTCCTGGGACTCCCTCGTCTCCATCACACCAACCACCTTACTGTTGAACCTCAAAAAAGGGGTCCTGGGGGTTATGTTCAACCTCCAGCCTCTTAGCTGCTGGCTCTTCGATATCCTCCACGGCGAGCCCATGCTTCTCCAGCCAGAGCTTCCGGAGCACCTGGTAGATGAATGCATACTGCGATTCGGCTTGAACCATCTGACGGCGCTGCTCTCGGAGCCGGTTGACAGTGTTGTAGATGATGTCATCTTCGCCGTTGTCTCGATCTTCTTTCGTAGCGTATCGGTCTAGATCGCCAGACTCCAGCTCCCGCATCAGGTGCTCGAGAGCGATGAATGTTCCGCTTCGACCCACACCAGCGGAACAGTGGATGATGCGAGGATTGTCCTCGTTGGCATTCTTCTCACGCGAAAGACGCATGAGCTCCAAGAAACTGCCAACATCCTCCAGGGCGGGAACGCCGAAATCGGGCCACTTTCGGTAAAGCAGATGCCAAACAGTCATGTCCTCCTCGCGACCATCCACGTGAAGGTTCAGCTTTCGCACCTCGATAGCACCGTTCGCGTGCTCTTCGACCGCTACGCAAGAAAGCTGGGCTCGGAAGCCGTCACCAAACTCGTCGATCTCGTTGATATCCCATTCATCGCCTACAACTTTGGGGAAGTACTGGTAGCATTTTTCCATTCCCGACTCTAGCGTCTCGGTCAGCATGACAATCACTGCCGGGCTTTGTAGCTGTTCCATCACCATCCGCCATACGTGGTCGGTTGTGATGCTCTTGGGTCCCTGCATGGCGATGTAACGATGCGTGGGTTTGGTCTGCGGGTTGCAAGGCGAGCGGAGTACGATGGGCGAGGCATTGATGTAATCTTGCTGGCCCTCGGGCACCTGTAGCTTCACGCGATTGTTGGCCCACGGCTGTATGTTGGCATAACGATCGAGGCGCTTAACATCGACCGAATCAATGCGCGCGAACCGGTAGTTCGGCGACGGATTGCTGAAGGAATCCTGAACCCGCATGCGTTCCGCCCAAGTAAGGTCGATGAACTTAGCTTCGATCTCTATAAGCATAGCAGTGACAGTTAGTATCTTTGTTACAATAAATGGTAAACGGGAACGCATGAGAAAAAGAATAGGTGCATGTAGGAGACTACCACGTACCGCTTTCCGACAAGTTAAGGAAAGCCGGCATTTTCGGCTTTGGCTTCTCTTCAGTTGCGTCCTGGCCGGTCTTGTCCTCGTCCTTTAGTAGACTCGACTTGTCGTGTTCCACTGTACCATCTTGGCTAACGATAGCTGGAACCGTGGGCGGCTGAGGAGGTGCGGGGGATCGAGCACGCTTGTTAGAGTTTCGGAAGGTGAAGCCGCGACGAAAGGGTGACTTGGGAGCGTTGCTAACGGGCTGGCCAGTCGGGATAGTAAGAGTAGGAGGTGCGACGGTAGACGGCGGTTCGCGTTGGCCTCCAGGGTTGAGCTTGCTCTCCAACGGTGATCGGTCGGGGGGCGAGCCAGCGAGGGTGGTAGTAGGAGAGGCCGGAGAGGATTGTTTCTTAATGCGCCGGAAGCGCGAAGATAGATGGTCCATTCTCGCTGGACGATGTGAACAAGAACTAAGAGACAAGCGGGATGATGGTAGGACAGTTGAGATGTGGAATAGTGATGGAGATGGAGAACGTGATGAGGATAGTGTTGATAGGGCCACGTAGACTAGGTGGCGCTTGTATTTGTGTATTTGGGGATTAAAGGGGGAACGTGTCGTCGCCAAGTTCAGGGATCGAGGCGGCGCAGGTGCAGTCGGAAAGAGGCCGCAGGGCTGAGGACTGGCCACGAGTACGAAATAATTGGCACGTGGAGATGATTGCGCACTTCTCCAGCTTCTCCAGTTCTCTCGAGGTAGAGATCTGCGTCGCAAAAGTAACTGTGTTGAAACAAATGGTAGACGGTTGGTAGATCTATCCGCAACCGCCGGGTGCGAAATGAAGTTGTGTGGTTATGTGAGGCTGAGGTCGAGGCCGAAGTCGACGTTGAAATAGTTAGGGTTACTGTTGCTATCGCCGTTGCTGTTAGTTTGCGATAGGGATGGAACCTTCTGCATGGATGAGAAATACTGTACGTGGGTAAAGTGCAAGGCACGAACTGAGGTACCCGGGGGAGATTAAATAAGAATGTGGGTCTTGATTGGGCTGTTCTCCGGGGGGTACCTACAGTAGCACAAAATAGCAACGAAATGATCAGTTGTGTCGGGTACTTGGTCGGATACTTGGTACCTAATAACCTTGTCAAGTCAGCCGAGTCAGGCACGGTACCTTACTTTCGTCACTCAGTCACTCAGGCGAGATCAAGCGAGAACCAAGCAAGAACTAAAGCTGACTAGGGTACATGCGTTCGCCTGTCGTCCAATGCTACCTCCTAGGAGCTAACGTACCTGGTTATGCACAATACAAGGTTCTCCAAGTAGCTACATGTACCTAGACTGTCTAGACATAGGTATGTATATCTGCCACCTCCTCCGCTATTATATGTACAAGTATGACCTTTGTCGTCTAGTCCTAGTATGTTTTTTCTTCCTTATTACCTAGGTAGTTTGTGTTTGTAGCCTGAAAGGTTTCGACAAGAATGTCAAAGGAGTAACAGATCAACCTGTCAGTCCGCACATACGTGAATCCGTAACTACACGTATACAATCGCATCCTGGAGGGATTCTGGAATGACGTTTGAAAAGAGTTACAGATTGCATATACACATGTCAATAGTACCTGAGTCCTTACTACATGTATGTACTTGGGTATTTCGTTGTCGAGTCTTCGTAGTATGTGCATGTGCAAATATTGACTCAATACCTACATGTATCGGCTCATTCCAAGTCTGCCTTTTCATTTCTACACCTACGTGTAACTTACCTTGCTGTCTCAATGATGAGGCCGGCAGGCTGACTGCGGGGCACCTAGGTACTTAAGGCCCGTTTGCCGCTCGCCGTTTGCCGGGAACCGCGAAACCCTAACCTTAACTAAATATAGACCTTCCAAGGCCCACTTCTTACACTTCTTCTACTTTCCTATCCATTACGTCGATACGAAGGTACCTTGCCTGCTTGCTGGCTTTCCTTAGAATGCCTTCGCTTTCAACCTTGCACGCAGCCTAGGTAACTTTTAGCAATGCTGCAACTTATTACTCATGACTTATTTAAGTTTCACTATATTAAAATAGTTAGGTACAGGGCCCTCCTCTTGTTCAGAAGTATACCTGGGTAAGCTATCTTTCTAGATCTTTTCAGCGCGTCGGATATAAGCTACGCCACCCAAGGTACTAGAAAGGGGGCGCGTCAGCCAGTGCTAGTACTATCTTCTAGCCTCTCTGAAAGGGCAGTCGAGCTATTAGTGCTTTACGCAAGATTATTGCTGGAGTTCATAACAATTCCTTAGTTGCAGAGGATGTTTTTTTTTTTTTTCAATAGGTAACCTATTGATCTGTAAGACCTCCTCATTGTCAGCATAGAGAGGAAAGTGCTCCTAACAGTGCTCTTTCGAATTTAAAGCGCACCTGGTGGTCATCTTAGCTTTGGAAACCTCAAACAACAACATCCTTGAGATACTAGGTAACAATCTTCTGCATACTTAGCTGCCTAGGTACCTACCCAGCTACGTAGCTTAATGTAGCCAGACGAGAGAGAGCTGACGGAATGCCAGGATCGCCGTTCAGACTGTCCCTACCTAGGATCTGCCCCCTAACGCCCCAAATATAGCTCTTTGACATCACCAGCGGCCCTGTCCCGATTCACATATCCAGCTTAATAGGAGGAGTAGGATAAGTCACTTCGAACAAAACTTTCTCAAAGTCACCCACCAAACCAGCCTCTATCCTACCGCGTAATACTTTTCGGCACTGGGGTCTCACCATGACTCTTGTTAGGACTTCGATCTTGTCGTCGTCCTTAAAGAAAGGATTGTGGAATTCCCTCCTGTTATACAAGCCTTGATCGCGGATCAGTTTCTCTTGAGTGCGAGCTAACCCTTCGATTGCGGCGATCCCTATTTAAGCCAGGTGTCAGCATAGGATCAAGAATATCGTCTAAGGTATAGAGAGAAACAAAAACATACCGCATTCTTTCAGCTTCCCTATCTCGGAATCAGCATATTTCTCTAAAAGGGAGAGCGCACGACCTACCAGAAATGCCCAGCACAAACTTGCGAACCATCGCGAGGTGCAACGCTCCCTCAATACTTCGAGGAACCTTCACCCATGGGTCAAAGTCAGGGTCTTTAGCCTTCTCGACATCGTTCATGAATGTACGATACATGAGCCAATTAAGACCCGTGCGTGTCGTCAGATTGTGTGCGGCTAAGCCGTGTTAGTCCAACGGATGTCGCTTTGCCCATAGAGTGGCAGTCTTCTTCTCAATAGCTTCGCACCACGTTGCGCGGCAAGCTTGCTGCCCGAGAAAAAACAAGTATCCGGTACAGATCTGTGCTTACCTTCGGCCACGGTGTCTTCCGGTCCTTCTACCTTCGTCTGGTCGCTTCCCATGGTATTCATAAGGTGCCCTTCCTTATCGTGCCAGAGAATCATTAGCTTCACACGTTTCAAGTAGAGCAGGACCCTTCGTGAGGGACACCCTTCGAGGTAGTCCTCTATGAGCCACTCTCGCGCTTGGCCCCGTATATGCTCAGGCACGCCTTTCGACCAGACGTCTATCTTGATTCGTAAAGTTAGCATACGTTGTGCTTGGTCCAAATCTTCGACGATCGTCTCATTTGAGCCCCCTACGTTTGGAAGTATTAGTGAGATCCTGGTCGAGAGTTATTGGTGATGGAATGTACCTAAGAATCGGTAAGGGCGCATGAATCCATCAGCTGAGTCGGTGCTCGGAGAAGTCTCCTTCTTTGAAGAACCGATTAGGTCTTCAAATATCCTCATAGTATTAAGGCGTAGAAGGTTCATTCTATCCAGCTCTGACATTTTACGATCGGGCATTTCTATCCATATGGGTTCCTTGGTTGAGCCAAGCGTTTTTGAAAGTGCGGCGAGGTTTTCGAGGAGTCTGCGTCTCTGTTCTGGTTCATCCCCTGTCACAACCTTCCCATACGTGCAAGGCGTGGTCATGTACCATTCCAGAGTCTTCTTGAAGGCGACCAAGGTCCCAAACACTATGTTCCTACACCTCTGGGCATTGTCGAAAAGGAAAAGGTTGATCCTGTTAACGTGCTCTGTGTTGACTGGAAAGAAGCGGAAACAAAATTTGTCGTTCTTGCGCAGCTTCCCATCCTCGCCAGGCAGCAGTTCTACCCGTCCGTTAACAACTTGGCTGTAGTTATTGCGTGGCTTTGCAATGGGCAAGTCGGCCAGCGAGGACTTCTGGTCAACGCCGTACCAATCATCAACTGCCATCTTACGCCACGAGTGCCGCTCCTCCCTAATTCTTTCGCTGCTATCTTCTTCGGGGTTAGGAAGTAGGCTGCTTCGTAAAACAATCATAAGCTTTGGGGTAAGGGGCGCAAATTCATGGAAGCTGGTCCACCCCGTCTCAACAATTTTGCCCTCCCCATCCTTGGCAAAAGTATTTGGTCCTTCGAAGATACCGTAGCTATTGTCAGTGAGTATGAACTCGGCTCCGGGATCCGAGGGTGTGCAAATCGCCATGTACATCGCTTGCGCGTGGGTGATGAACCAAATGGCATCATCCGGGTACATTTGCTTAGGCAAAGCCGTCATCCAGCGTCCTTCCGGATCCATGTCCAACTCCATTATGGTCTTGATATTATCAAACCAAACATCGATTGGTCTTGATATCTTCTTTTCTCTCATATATGTGTGAAATCTCTCCCTATCATTCGCGTTATACCCGTCTTCGTTCTCGTGGTAGAAGCGCCGATGGAAACCCGAGCTGCGATACTTGAGGAGGAAAAGGAATTTGCGAATCAAGTTTCTCTCGTCTCGCGTCACCCACACGCCTTGCTCCTTAGACTCGAAGGCTTTGGTAATCTTGCGAAATATTATGCTAGTGCGCGACTCTAGTTCTCCGAACATTTTTTCCATTCGGCGCTGCTGTTCTGTTGGCGCTGACGTGTCCTGGTACATGTCGTAGATGCCTAGTATGCGCTTCACTTTTGTCTCCTCGATCGAGATAGGATCAGCTTGGAGGTTGACGTTATTCACCACAAGCTCGCCGCGATACATCTTGTCATCCTTTTTCCTGCCCTTCTGTTGTTTTGGGCCGTTGTACTTGTGAGCAAAGTTCCTCACTATGAACTGGGGGACAAAGTGCTGGTACTCGGGCTTAGGCGAACTCGTTGATGCTATGGGGGCCATTGTGATCTAGAGTGGAGGTATAGAGACGTCAAACAGGAAGCCAGGTAAGTTTTCGGATTAAACGTTATGTAAAAGATGGCAAGTCTCGATGCAGGGTGCTTCATTCGTGCCATCTCACGAAGCAGTTGGGTAGCCATGTTGGTTGCCTCATGTCGCGGTGGCGGGGTTTGGGGAGCTGTGCGCGTTCGACGAATCAGTAAGCGCCCGAACCAGGTTACATCAATCGGAGGCCCTTATTTGTAAATTAAATGAAACTTGTCAGTTTTGATAGTATAGAAGGAAGGCTTGGTGGTTTCAAGGGTACCTGTTTATAAGTAGGCAAGTACCCAGGTACCTTGATAATTATGCCGTTCTTGGATTTGACATCCACCCCCCTTTTCGCCCCTAGCCAACCGCCATTAACTCCCCTCTGCATCTGAATTAAGCGACTCATATCTAACGAAGAATTGTTTCTACTGCGAAGTTTATTAAATACTTAATACTAAATAAATATTATTTACATTTCCAGGTAAATTTCCGAGCTACGCCAAGAATGAAATCGAGTATGTGCTGCGACTGGCCAATAGAATGACCTTTGCCGACATGTCGTTCGTGCGGTGGAACTTCTACCTCGGCGAGGTGCTCGTGTAGCCGTGGGACGAGATATGGGAGGGAACGCTGCATGTCCGGGCCTGGCACGAATGCATGATCGAGCTGCCCTCGTGGAAGAGGTCCATGGAGATCCGAGTTCGCCTAATGGAAGAGCAATGCCCAAGGGCATCGAGACCTTTACTGAATATGAGTCCAAGATTGCTGCTGGCGAGGAAACCAACTTAGTAAAGCAGTGAAAGTCTAGAAATGCCACTGCATACAATACGTGCCATATTGCATTCGGTATTTTCTCGTTGGCTTGATTGTTAAGCTATTTCGCAAACGGATGATAAATTGCCTTTATGTGATCACCTAGCTCACCATTAACGTAGCCTTTAACCTCGATATTAGATATTTGAAATGAACAGGTACCTATCTTTATTAATAAAATGGCAAGTACAATAATTATCATGTATAAAACATATTCCCTTCAACGGAGTCATAAGGTAAAATAATCGTACAAAGAACAGTTCTAAACTTAAAAAATGGCAGATTGGTTCTAGAGTCTAACATACATGAAGGTGTCATTAGTTATAATATTCTAATATTCTCTACGTCTATTTGTACCCATATTATGGCGCTCTATTTCACAATGTGGTACCTTGCTCAGCGTCTGCCTTTTCGTTTACGACAGTGTCTGTAACCGGGCTCTGCTTGCTCTTTGTTGAAATCCACTTGCAGCCGAGCAGAAGCAAGAACGAGATGACTGGCGATACTGCGGGTATATACTGCTTATGGTCAGCAAATGTCCAAAGAGACATAAAAGGGATGGACCATGTGCTTACGAAGACCTGTGTGACGGACAAGCTGTACTTCTGAATCACCATGGGTAGCTCGGAGGCATCTATGAGTGAGCCGACATTGGTTACACCGGAGTTGATGATTTCTCCCACCACGTCGTTGGATACTACGGTGCCTAGATTCGTCTGAAGGCGTCCCTGGAAAACCGTCTGGCCAATGGCTAAGAAGATGGCACAACTGGTTGAAATGACGGATAGCAGCGTTGAAGAGCCGAGTGGGACAAGGTCCTGCGGGAGAGAAGATTGCATAGCAAGGTGCGACTGAAGAAATGTGAATGACAGTGAGAGAGGTATGGACGTACGTAGGCCACTTACTAGGTTGGATACTAAAGAGTAGCCGATTCCACCAAAGATCTGATAACCCACCCAGTGACCCCCAGATATATCAGGATAGATAGTAGTGAGAAGGCCGCCGCCGATACAAACCATAGCTTCACCGAATAGGAGGAATGGGTTCCACCAGCCCAGTTGGGTGACTATCGCCGAACCTATGAAGGCGGCGAGCACATCGGCGATAACAGTAGGAAAGAAGTTCACTCCGCTACTAGTCGGCGATGAGCCCAGCACTCCCTGGAACCAGACCGGGAGCCAGTATATGATTATCTGGAAGGGCCCGTTGACAAAGAAGGCGGCTGCGCAGAGTAGGGCTGGGTTTCGATTGATAGTAAATAAACGTGGCGGAATCAAAGCTCCTTCTCCCCGATATACTATCCAGAAGACGAAAAGGATCACAGTCACCCCGAAGCCTACGAACTGGCCAATGATCACCGAAGAAGACCACGCGTACTCAACACCTCCCCACTGAAGTGCGAGCAGAAGCATGGTGATAGCGCCGCCGAATAAGGCGAAGCCGATCGCATCAAGACTCTTCAACTTTGCCAGAAGCGCTTGCTTTTCTGTTTCGGCGGGCTTGATATGGACGAGGAAAAAGAAGACCACAGCAGCAGCACCTCCAATAGGTAACTAGGGGACTTGGTTAGCCTTTACCCAAGAAGCCAGCATGATAAGTGTGCCCTAGACTTACGTTGATGTAGAAGCACCATCTCCAGGTAACATTTTGAGTCAAAGCACCTCCAAGCACAGGTCCTACGATACTGGCGATGGCAAAGGTGGAGCCTAATGTGCCGGTCCAGATGGCGCGCTTATGCAGCGGGATGATAGTGGTAATGATCGTAAACCCGCCGGCGAAGAG
>JAOWAP010000078.1:0-10225 GCA_028565235.1 Hypoxylon lenormandii
CCATCTCGGCGCGCTGGCGGCGCTTCGCCTCCCTCTCGGCCTTCCTGCCGAGCGACAACCCGCCGTCCTCGACGAACTCGTCGAAGCCTTCGCCTAGGTCCTCGTCCTCGGCCACCAGCCGCGTGTCCTTGGCGGATTTCTTGGGGTTGCTATGCTCTTGCCGCCGCGAGAGCACGGCCAGGTACGAGTCGCCCTGGTCGCGCTCGTCGTCCGAGAGCGATATGAAGTCATCCGTATCCCGCGTGCCTCCCTCCTTGGCTCGCCGAGCTCTCCGGGCCTTCTTCTCTTGGATCTCGGCTTCGGTAAGTATGGTGGTGTCCTTGGAGGGGGTGTTGGTATCTACGATCATAGCACCCTCGAGCTCAGATGGGTCGAGTATCATCTCGTCGTCGGATGTGGGATGGAGTTTGGATATGTTCTGCGGTGTGTTGGGGGTTGACATCTGCAGCTCCGAAAGATACTCTTTGCTGTAGCGCGGACGATCGTCGTCGGTTTCGGCAGAGCGCATTGGTAGTCGGTTGAGAGGTAAGTTCTTATTAGAATTGCCCTTCTTGTATGCGCTGTTCTCGGCTGCGGCATGGGCAAGCAACCCCCGTTTCGGCGTAGACACTACTTCATCTCCCAATACCATTGAATCCTCCTCTTCGGTAGCTTCTGCGCCGGCACCACCAAACGAGAGACGCGAGCTTGACGCCCGTTTCTTAGATTTTATAGACCCCGGTTTTGCCCCAAGCGGCGGGCGGCTCCGTAAAGATGCGCCGCCATCGTCGTTGTCTTCTGTCTCTTCCTTGGTATTTGTAGACACGGACTGTATATCAGAAGGTGTATCGTCCTCGAGTCTATCGATGTTGATGCTCTTCCTTAGGGACGACTGCTTGAATGGCTTCCGACTCGTCTTGAACGATGGTTGCAATGCTGGTGCCTGAGGTTCTTCTGGGGGGTTCAAGGACGTAGCTGGTATATTGTCGTCATCGTCGTCTTGAACAGTGATCTTGCGTGCTTTGCGTTTAGACCCGAATGCGCTCATCTTTTGTAGTCCGCAGTCCAAGACCCAGCCCCGTGGTTCACCGAGAAGTTCTTTGGTCGAACGTGTGCCGTTGTGGTTCCTAGAGGTAGAAGTTGGGAAGGTTAGAAAGAGAGAAGAATGTACAATGCGATACAATCTTTAGGTACATGTACGTCTTGTTGCATTTCCTTAGCATTTTGGTGGGTCGGGCCTAGAAATTATTTTGGTATCGATAAGAAGCTAACCCGCTATCTTATTATCTTATCGGACCAAGCGCGAGCTTGTTGAATGCACTAAATGAATGCTCTGCTACTACGCTACTAGCCTTCTCTTAAACGTCAACTCGTACTGAATAAATTGCCAATTCTTCAACTTCACCACTCTGCAGATCCTGTCAAGATGGCACCCGCACAGCCAGAACTCAAGAAGGTAGGACATATTACTATTATATCCATCATTTGCGACACTAAGCTTACCCAATGTTGTACAGTACCTCGACAAGAGACTATTCGTTCAGCTCAACGGAAGCCGCAAAGTCATAGGCATCCTCCGCGGTTATGATGTAAACCACCTACCTCTATTCCCTTATAGCCTATCATAAGACTGACTTCGAATAGGTATTCCTGAATATTGTTCTGGACGATGCCGTGGAAGAGAAGGACGGAGGCGAAAAGGTCAAACTGGGAATGGTCGTACGTCTTTCGTCTTGCATCTCGCATCTTGCGACTACGAATACACATACAGAAACTAACAGCAGCCTACACTTTAGGTCATCCGAGGCAACTCCGTCGTTATGCTAGAAGCGCTCGAGAGAATAGGTGGAGACCGCGACAAATGAAAGCATCACGACATGGAATACGCGAACATCCAGACCAGACCTGAATTGATACCCGTATGCAGAGGATACAGGAGTGCGTTGGCTGTTTTGGTGTCAAAATTCGCGTGGAGGGCGTTCTTAAGGATGGTAAAAGTCTGCCAACGAGCATCTCCTGCGGGCGAAAACAAAGAACAACTCGAGCAGTTTCGTCTGCACAAACGATATGAAGTGTTTCTGAGGAAGATGCCTGGATCTGTATTCTACGTGAGCCAGAACCCATCATCTGGCATTCCGAGTGTTACCCACCGTTACGCATCGTGAATATAACATTGACACATCTGCCTTGTGTCCAAGTGTACATTGCACAACCTGTTATATGGGACCGCGGAGGTATTGTCTATACTAACCTACACTACAAAAGTGGTATTTTAGTTCTATTGCGACGCATTTCAGCTCACAAAAACCAAGTCCTACGCTATCGAGGCAAGAGTCAAGGCAAAGATGTGGAGGATAGGCTTTTCTTTTCTTCAGGGGCAGATCCAGCTCGCCGTCTCACCCCATCCAATCCTACATCCCGATTAGAGCTAAATTGAGTTTCCTTACGCAACCATTTCCGCCCCGTCCAAGGGCATAGTCGAACAGATTCCCATCAGCTAGGAGCGCCACGGTGGTTGCAACATATGTAGAGTTCCGTAGCAATAGATTTGCATGAGGCATCTCCGTTTAACTTGCTATTAACAGAATGTCATCTATGGTCCGCTCTGCCACTATCTCACTTAACCCCCTACTTGAACCAATATGGCTATTTTCCCATCCAAGTGGCTAGGAGCCGAAAGGTCAGAACACTGACAGCTAACATTATTATCGTTATGGTTGGCTGTGAGGCTGGCCAGGACCGTTTAAATTAAGAAAGATCCCAATATCTCGGAATCCTTAGTGGATTCCGGTCTGGTTGCTACAATGGAACTGCGACTAGGTGCAATTATTACTTGCATAGGTACCCCGTATGGGACATATAGATGACACGGCCGGCCTGTCTTCGTCGTTCTCATCGAGACGCCGCCAGTCGTCAACGAGGGCTCGGGATATGGGTATAATTTTAGGATTAAAAGCCCAAAGAAGCCCACGCACAAGCACCAGTACCCCCTAACATACGTCCCTAGGGATCTGAAGGTGCTCAACTTTCCAATAGTGAACACGTCTGCGCTCTAATGATTCGTATGGCCATTCATTCGCGGGACAACGCTGGAGATCTTCCATCTCTTTCGGACACAGCTTCAAAACACCTGCCAGGGATCATACTCGGCCGCCTCGTCCTTTATATTTCTCGTTGTCAGCTCCGTAGCTTGTAAGAACATCCTGGGGCCTGTCTGCATAGTTAATGTAGTTCCATTCGGCAAGTCCGCCCACTGATGCCGCGTATTGTCTCACGGCCTCAGTACCCGCGCTAAGCTTCGGGTAGACAAAGACTTGGTGTTCCGGAGTCTTCGTCATAGTGGCCATTTAGAATAGTATGCAGTTGTCCGTGTTTCGTTCAAGCCCGAGGATGCTAGCTCTAGATGCGATAGAGCTTTTGGTAAGCAGATCCCATACAGGCTGGAAGATACACTTAATGGCGAAATCACCATCGGGGACATGGGCCTTGAACTCTTCAGCGATGTTGTCGTGTACCTACTTCGGCGGCCTTGCCACGATGCGTCTGTCATTTTGAAGCACAAAGTAAACCATGCGTCACTATCGCGTCTTATGGTCGTTGTCCTATAGTAATAGGGGTATCAGAGACCACGGAGATGTGCCAGAGTAGAAACATGTCAGGAATATAACTTGATTAGGATCTTTATTAATCGCCCTAACGGCACAGACTCTCGAGCCCTGGGATCTTTCCTGTGCCATGCCTATGCGAAACTCCAACATTTATTCATAATACACACAGCTCTAAAGCGAGTAGATGTGGGCGACCAGCCCCTGTCCACTAACCTCCTTACTCATAAAATGTATTCGCCGTTAAACCATACGTGCGCTCCAGTCTCTTGCCATGTCGTCGGGCTTGCTGGATGGGGACCTTCGAGCTCGGATGCGGGTCGTGGAATTGGATGGGGTGTCCCGTCTTCAGGCGATCCGCGATCGTAGGTCCTGGTCTGAGTTGCCAACTAGATGAGCTGAGCTTCTCGATACTAAAGCCGACTTGATACATCGCGAAGAGGAATTCGGACCAGGGAATCTCGCCGGGTGGTTGGGATCCGCGTTCGTGGAAAAGCATGGTAAATACTTTTCTCGTCCGCTTATTGACCTGGAATGTCGGCCCTAGTAGACCTTCACTTGTCGTGTCCGATGGACCAGCGTCGTCGTCTCTGTTGGCTACGCTTTCGCCTGTTGCAGCTGGTTGCGAGGGTCGGGTCTTCGGTTTGATCTTTGGGTTGGGAAGCGTAAACTTCCCAGTCTTCTCTTCACGCTGGCTCGTGTAGGTGTCGCCACGAGTCTCCGGAGTGTTGACGTTCAACGGGCCTCGATTTCCCTTCTTGATCGGTTCGATCCACTCAGGCGTCTGCTCCGGCTGCCTCTTCTTAAATATATCGCCTAATCGTGAACCCAACAGGTCGTCCTTGCGTAGTTTGGCAATCACATCCTCCCAAAAGGTAGCCAAAGTTGCTTCGGCCGCTCTCATAGCTTCTGTGTTGGCCTTCGAAGGCCGTTTGTCGATGGGGTATTTCATCTTCACCAAAGCGGGACCAATCTTCTTTGCGGTTTCTGGAAGCTCGAACAAGATTAGCTGGCTGGTGAAGTCAGACGATTCCTTGCATGCCTGGTAGACCCGAGTACGCGCGGCCTCCTCGGTGATCATGACGTGGTGAAAAAAAGAGGCGTATGGCTGGAATAATTGCATCTGCCGCATACATTCGGCCTTGATAGAAATAGTAGAAAATTGTTCGGCCAGATGGGAAGTGATGAGGTTCCGATCCTGTGGATGCCGAGCGAGGCGTTCGATTTCCTCGACGCAGATATTAGCTATCAACTCTACTGGAGGAGACTTCCCCACGCGCCGTAGGGTCCAGACGAAGGAAAATTCGGCGTCGGTCATCTTCTTCGCGTCGAGGCACTCCAGCTCAACTTGTTCTAATATCTCTACCTGATCATCGGCCGGCGTACATCTGCTTAGGTGTCGCAAAGGGGGTGATACATTGGCGCTCTTCTCAGCCATTCGCATATCTTGCTCTAAGGTCAAGCTCAAGTGCTTCATTAGAGACAAAAAAGAAAGCTCTAGTTCGGTTGGGAGGCCACCTTCGATATTATACTCCACGTCGCTTTTATCAATATACTTTTCCTTCGAAGCCGCGAAGTGGTTAACCTTGTCTAGCAGTATGCCCCAAGTCACTGCCTGGCTCATATGGTAACGCAGCATGCGGGCAATAGCGTGAACCATGAGCTTTTCTCGAGATTCTGGTGTCATTACATTGATATGCCTCTTGCCGTTGGTGTCGAGGAGATGCTCAGGACGATGTTCATACATCTCCATTGCCTTGCAAGCAAAAGCACTGGGATCTTCGCACAATGCCAGTAGCGCATCTTCGCATTTGGCAGCTCGGGGGGTTCCAGCCTCATCAGCCTCGTAGACCGAGGCGGACTTAGCGCCCGGCGTATTGAGTGATGGGCGCAACAATGCTTGAAGTATCCGAAGTGGGAGTGTGCTATGGTATTAAAGAAAGGTTAAAGGTTGTGGATAGTGTGTGATGTTTGGTAAAGACTTAAATAAGAGTATAGCTCTTTTGAGTTTAGGCTGTAGTGACCTGAAACTCAAAATGAGAAACGCCTAAGGAAGGAAGACTTTGACTGCTACTTACCTCTTGGTAGGTAGGAGGTAGGTAGGTAGGTAAGTGTTGGAGAAAGTACGTACACAGATAGGTTTCGGCATACTGAGGAGTATAATTATTTTCAGGAGTACGTAGATGGAAGGGCGATTAGGTATTGATTATTCCCCTCAAAGCTGACGGCGTGTATTTCCCTGATTGTGAGAGTGTAGATGTTTGGTGAGGTTTGTTGGAAGTGGAAGTCGAGAGCATGTCCCAGATGTAATATGCCTGCGATAAGTCAGTATTTGTATGTGAACTATCTATAGGTAGGTTAGAAGGATACTAGGACATTACGTACAATTAGCTCTTGGGCTGGTTGATGCATTAGAATTAAAGTCACAAGTGTTAGTGTGGTGGGTAAGGGGAGGAAATAGCAGAGCGCCTGGGAACTCGTTGCCACACACGTCCAATAACAGTGCTGACTCGCTGTTATGTGCCGTGCGCTGGCTCGATCCGTCGCTGGAATGGAAATTGGAGTACTGTAGGCAATAGAGAAGTTGCCAAATGGATTGTATTTGCGAGAAAGAGGGATATCGAGGGGGGTTTAAAGTTCCCCTCCAATCAAGGTGCTGTAGTAGAAACAGGAAGTGAAAGAACTCTTCTAGCCAAGATGGCCAAAGCATCCTATGTAGGCAGTATAGCCTTTCTAGGCCTAGTAGTGTAGTAGAAAAAGGTAGAGCAGGAATCTCTGACCGAAGAAAGAGGAAGTACTGGGGAATGGGTGGGCAATAATGGTGTTGTGTAATGCCATTGTGCTTTGGATAGTGTCAAGGATGGATTAGCAAAGAATATTATGGGTTTATTTGATGGTGATGATGACGAAGAATAGAAGTCACTTTAGGACATCTCACTTCATAGTAGTGGTTTGGTTGTGATGAGGTAGGAGACGAGTGTTTTGGTTGTGTTGGGATGGTTGGTGTTTGATGTAGAGTTGGGAAAAAAGGAAAGTTAGAAAAGGAAGGGAAAAAATAAACAGCAGTCTTATTTTAGGTAGCTGATTAGCTGTCTAGGTAGATGGAATAAGTAAGTTTAGTGGGAGCATCACCGGGAGTAACAAGCGTGGCTGAAATAGGGGCTCGGCATCATGCGATAGAGCGGAGACCTCGAAGGTTTGGGGGTATCTTGCCCTAACTACCTCCCACCTACAGTAGGTACACTGAGTACTAGATAGCCAGGTAGTTACTGCTGCGACTATTTGCCTCCGTTGGGGAATTTCAACAAAGGCCGTTACTACGAGTTAGGCATCCCACCGTGAAGTGAGGTGTTTATAGCATAGCATATATCTGTGATGTATTTTCAGGGGATCAGTGAACTCTAAGAACTAAGTGGATATCTTCACCACCCTCGTAGGGGGTTAGATCAAATACTGGGGAGGGCCGTGGCTAGCGCATCTATATCTTCACCATCCTCTTAGGGGGTTAGATCTAGATGCACGCACTTGCTATGGTGTCTCCAAGGGGCTAGTTGTAAACGTGATTCCAAGCCGCCCGAACGTGGCTCGAACCCACCGTTTATCACTAGATATACCTGTAATGTGAGGGTCTATTGGTAAGATCGGAAGCGGCGACTATGCCATTACACGAAGTGACAACCAAGATAGACTAGGTACTCCTCTGTGAAGTGAGATGTTGTTAAGGTAGTATATCCCTTGACAATAGCAGACTCATGCTACGGCTAGCACCTGACTGGGGTTTTTGTTAATGAACCCCTGGTCGTCTCCCTACCGTACGAACACCAACAGCACTCCAGAGACTAGATTATGTTCCGGTGTCTACACTAATATGGTTGCAGTATTAGAGGTTAAATTTACGTGAACGAAAATGATATACCTACAATAATGGACGACTATCGTATTCAAATTATTATGATGCACTTGGATGTTTTAAGCCGCAGGTACTGGCTTTATCCTTATATTCTTCCCTTTGATAGACACCTAAGCTGACTATTCACTGCGCACTGCACTGACAAGGCCAGCCTGTACTTCCTTGTTAGAAAGAGTTAAGAGCTGTTCTATTTGGAGAGTGCAAAATCTCCTTATACGGAGAGTGTTCGCAGAGTTTTTTTTGGACCCATTTGGGCAGCTGGCAATATTGTCCTGCAAATAACAAATATTTGAAGCTATTTGTCATATTTGGGGTTTTGAGGCTATTCCCAACCCCTTTATCCCATTTCTTATTTAACCACATACACAGCACACTGATAAGGATATATCAATACCCACAAACACTGCTCGCACCTTTAACTCGCCCAATTCGACCCGATCAGGTATACTCACCGAGTGTAGCCCAATCCAAGCTCTGCTCTTTATACTTGGTCCCGTAAAAGCTATCAGAGGGGCATTAGAATGATGGCTGCTGGGTCAGACATTGTGGATTATCAGGATAGAAGACGAAGATATGTGGATTGGAATATAATTACATTATTTACAGCTACATACCTTAGGTAGGTAGGCAGAAAAGTAAAAATTGAGATTATACAAAGCAAATGGCTTCCCGAAGTGGCGGCCGGGTAACCGGGTTGCCAGCTGGTACAAAAAACATATAAGGAGATCTTACACTCCCCAAATAGCACAGCTCATTAGAAATGCCTGGGCGATTTTGTTATACTCTGTCGTGTCATGGATAAATATCTCTCTAAGGGGTATATTTATGAGACCAGCATGTGTCTTTGACCAGGGTGACCAGTTTACAAAAATCAGGTAGTCTCGACGTAATACGATGTTATTCTGACCCATCGTAGTATCCTAGCAAACTACCGTGGCTGTGATTTGCTAAAAGTCACAGCAGGTGCGTCTGGGTTCTACTTCCTTCTTTCGTCTTCTGTGGACCAGCCACGGGTGTCTTGTTGGTACGGGCAGGGGGGTGGGTTGATCTGGATCGAAGGACTAGGTTTATAGAGGAAAAGGTCACCCTTGTCAGTTATTTTTGTACCCCCTCGAGCAACAGCTTTGTCGTTTTCGAGCCTTTTGGGTTTGCAACGTGCCTCCCCGTCACCTCCCCGTGAATATTCATAGTTAGCTAGTGCTTAGCTGCTGGCTGGCTCCCCTTGTATAGGTCACCCATTCCCCTGACTTGAGGTTAACGTTTCTGCGGAGATCTGATAATCCGTCAGACGGTCTCGGGAGTTTCAACGTGCCTCGGTAGTACATTGTACTTATGAACCTTTCATTAATCTATCTCTTTATTCCCCCCCCCCCCCTCTATTCCATTCTCTTCTTTCGTCTTTGGTCTCTTCCTTTTTCTCTTTTTCTTTTCTCCTCCTCGCTGGATGCTATCTCCCAGCTCGACGTGGTTAACAGAACCTTGCCGAGGCCTGGCGCCAAGCGTCTCAACCACCTCATAGCTGCACAGGTGACCTAGATCAAAGAGGACAGCAATGTCGCATCGCCAAATCCGGACGTGCTCAGCGAGCTTGCCCAATATAATTCGGTCTCGTCACTCCCGACTCCCTCCATAGTCGTACTACATAAGCAGAATTATCCAAGCTCTTGCTTACCTAATCAGCCGTTCGACTATATTTATAAGATCTCACTCTATCTTAAGATAGGACTCTAGAACTTAGACTATTAATATACTTAGCTTGTAAATGGCTTCTGGAATCTCTTAACTGGTGAAAACTACCCCTATAATTCTATGGAGACAGTCGACATATCGAGCACCACTGCAGCGCGAAGTCAAGTGTGTAAATTCTATTAGTAGGTTGGGGTCCCTTCTCCGTCTTCCACCCGCGCTCTTTTAATGAGGATTACTAGATGCAATTTACGGCAACGAGATGCGAGATCCTGTTTGGTGCGCCTTAGATCGTCGGCCGGGTAAGCTATATTCTGCCGGCGCTACTGCGCTGGAGGGGGCTCTAGCCAATGTTGCAAAATGTCGTAAGGGGTGCTACGTGTGAATAATAGGAGGTATGCTATAAAATACTCTAGTATTATCATAGGTTCTTGATTTAGGTAACCCGGTTCCATCGTATGATTTTGGTAGTGCCGCGATCTTGAAGCACATAACACTTGCGCTGCTGAACACTGCCATAGGATCTTGAACTTAACTTTCATTTTAGCGATCATCTACTGTTTAATAATGGTTGCCATATAGGAATGACATACGGTTTATTGTAATTTAAAGTGTTAAACGAGGGGGAAGACACTTCGAGGTAGATGCCCACCCTACCCTACACTGGATGTGGACCTTTATCAACTCCCTAGAAACGTTCAACAATAACAATTCCATATCGTATCTTCAGCAACTAGGGATTCACTAACTCATCGTGACTGCACTGTGGTCCGCTACTACTTGGAAAACTTAGTATATGAATAGTTATTATCGCCCACCACCGTCTTTCTTATTGGCGCGGCTGTTCAATCATCCCCATTCAGCTGACTGCCCACGATTCATAGTACATAGTATGCCGTCGAGCTGCGAGGCTTCACATGACACTTTACGGATTTATTCACTCTAAAAATAAGTGGCACGTGTCAAAAATTTCAAATCATTTAACCAGCTGTCATTTCTGCCGGCTATTCAACCCGGGATAAATATAACTGTCGGAGGGGTTCGT
>JAOWAP010000079.1:0-10221 GCA_028565235.1 Hypoxylon lenormandii
CCCGTCGCGTACTACGGCGAGCACGGCGTCGGCGATTCGGTGCTCCCTATTGCTGGCGGCAGGGAGATGCGCGATCGGTTTGTGCAGAACAACAAGTGCACGCCGCAGGAACCTCGGGAGCCAGCGTCGGGAAGCGGTACGCACATCAAGACAACGTACTCCGGCTGTGACACCGACTACCCCGTCGTCTGGGTTGCGTTTGACGGCGACCACACTCCCCAGCCCATGGACAGGGGGGTAACTGCGACTTTCGCTGCAGCGGAGTCGTGGAACTTCTTCTCTCAGTTCGAATAGGCTGAACGCAAGTTTACCTAGTGTTCGACGTAAATTCCGTCAAGTAGGTAGATAGCTCAATTAATAAATTATGGCCGAAAGTCTGTTCTTGGGTGCAATGTGACTTGGTTCAACCATCTCAGTGCGATATGAGGTTCGCATAGGGTTATTGCCCTTGCGGGGGAGAAGGAAAGGAGGCGGATCATTAAGTTGTTGATTTAAACTGGCCGCGCTCTGGCCTAATTGCAGCTTGGCGGTAGTTAGCCGGCGATCTTCTAGAGACAGAGGAATCAAGGCTCAACGTTAGCATCGGTTCTATTTATCACTAAAACCATTCCCAATTCGGCGGCCAGCTCCCATAAGAAAAAAAAAACACGACACAGGAACTCTCGTAAACCCGGGCACCAAGTAGATTATGGTGTGGTTGTTTGCAGCTCTGGAAGTACTAGCACTGGCTGGCGCGCCCCCGTAAAGGGGGGCACTGCGCATTAACTAGGGAAAATGCAGGAGTCGGGACTCGCTCCAAGGTATAACCGCCAACCCAAATAACTTAACCTTTATTTTATTAATTAAAAAAAATACACCATTCCAAAGCTCTGAGTCAGGTAATTTTAATAAATCCAGTTGTATTATTCTCATGTTGGTAAAAACTTAGGAGTTGAGTAGTGTCCTTCCTTATTGCATGCTTCATTTGTTTAATAAATGTATCTATTTAATGAAGCTACTTAGGATTTGTATGGAAAGCCCCCTTAACCGGAAGTACCTTGGGACGAGTCCCGATTCCTTAGTTAATGCGCAGTGCCCCCTTTACGGGGGCGCGCTAGCCAGTGCTAGTAACCGACCCAAATTCCTCATAATTACTAGAGCTCCCCCGATCGAAACGATAAAGAATAAAGAAACATGTCAAATACCAAAATGAACATAGGGGACCCAGTGCAATGGTGCGTCTTCTTCTTCCTCTTCGTCATCACAGCCAGAAATTTTCCGCGGCAACTCAGTCTTTTGCTTATCATTTTCTACCATGTTGAAATTCCTAGCAGCTTCTCTCCGAGATGAGCCGGCTGCTCGCCGCAGAAGCCAGAGGTCTCGCATCTTTATAGTAGCTTCGTGTAAGCCCTTACAAACCGATTCGTCTGTCATGCCTCCGCGCTTCATGCCTTCGTAGGTTGCTTTAGCCATATCAACGGAGATCTCGTCATCTACTTCCCAAAGAGTACCAACAACGTGGCGATAGCCTGCTAGCTGACAGGCGCTGATGAGGTGGATTGGCTCATCTAGGAACTTTTCATGTCCGATTTGACCAGTCCCGCAAGCTGAAAGGTAAGCGAGAAAAGGCGCGCGCTGCACAAAGTTCATTTCTAACAGGTCTGCTACCAAGAGTGGATTGGTATCCCAGTCCTCGAGTAGTAGCCCGCTCTTGGATACGTCCCGTTGGTTCAAGAAGCCATGGCCAGCAAAATGGAAAATATCGCAATGTGGTAATTGTGATACAACATCATGCTTCAATCGCTTAGGCTCGGTTACTTGAAAACCTATTGATTCGCATAGGTTACGCAACACTGCCACTTCGTTGGATACATGCTTTAGCCTAGAAGCTCCAGGTGTAAACTCCATTGCCACAAGTAGTGCTTGGGGCCCATGCTCTACGCCTGGGGGAAAGGCTTTGGGAGTGGAGCGGCGACGGCTTGAGACGATGGCCGCAAGAGACGATCCGTAAGAGGACATTGTCCTGTCAAGGACTGTGTCAGTAGAACCTTGATAGTGACGGCCTGCGGCGTGGAGGGGAAAGAGGCTCAAAGTGCCAGTTGGTATCCACCATATTCGCCGTTGACCGTAATCCTTGGACGGAGGTCGACCCAGCTCGAGGGCTTCCAGGATCGGGCTTGTGACAGCTTCCCAAAGCCATTCCAAGGTCTTATGGCTTCCCAGATCGTCTTCCTGCGTTCTTCTCCGTATATCCTGGAGGTGAAGTCGAGGTAATGTTAAAGACCGCAATTGGTGTAACTCGATAATTAGTGCATCACAACCGTAATCACTTACGTTGATGACAACTATTGGACCTTCCGTGGCAGCACCTTGAATTTCCGGGTCCCCTGATACACTCAAGAAGTCCTGAAATCCTGAATGCGTGCGTATTTTGGTAATAAGCTCGTCAAGTTCGCTGTCAGCCTCGACCCGGTGATTTGCGCGAGGCAGTAGGGATTGCTGGCGGTGTTGATCCCATAGATCCGTGCTACGCGCAGTCGACCCCTCTAGTTCCTGGCGGAGATGGATGAATCGTTCCGCTAGCTCCGGATGCTCATTCTGGAGTTTGATAATGTCCGTACGCATGTTATCCAACGATGCGGCGAGCAGTCCGCGACCATTCTCAAGAAGTTTAAGGGCATTCAATGGGCCTTGGTTTGCAAGCAATGCGACGGCCGTTGCGTCTGATGCTAAACCAGCAAGCTGGCTAAGCACATCTTGTTTGTCTGCATTATCGAGGGATCGCGGGATTAGCCTTGGGACCAGTTGTAAGGCGGACTGTGCTGCTTCGTATGCTCGCTGCCAATCTAAAGTAGTAGCGAAGCATGCAATCAGTGCTCTACCAGCCTGGATCCGATCCATAATGAATGAGTTTGAATGTTGGAGGGCATGTTGGTAGTAGCGTATGGCATCATCGAGGTCGGTCTCTGCCCTGAACTTCAAAAATCGGTTATAGTATTTATTCCCCAAACTTGAAAGCCGATTTGCACGTTCTGGATCTCCTTCTCTTGTCAAGTCAATCGCCTGCTGTCCGACCAGAATGGCGGCGTCACCATCAGCGACAGAACCAGTTCTAGAGAACTTGCTACCTAATAAAGTTCCCATATTGTTCAGGTAGCTTGGCCGGTTGAAATGGTCCTGCGGCGTAATTTCGAGTACTTGTTGTGTGACTTCGATCGCTTCTTCGAGGTCAGAAATTTCACCTGTAGATAAGTACTTCGCCCTGAGGAGACCTCCAAGGTTGAGTAAGCCAATTTCTAGGTCCGGGTCGGGGTTTGGAGTGAGATCTACCGCTTGTCGTTGAACACGAATGGCTTCCCGTATATATTCCAGCTCTTCTGTTCGGTGATATTGATCCTTGAGAATAAGCGCGAGGTTACTCAGATACTTATTCCGATTCTCGTCAGTCTCTTGCGAGATTTCAACAGCCAATTTTCCAACTTGGATAGCCAAGTTCAGATCGCTCACTGTTCCTAGCCTGCGGTGTCTTCGGCTGAGCAGTATTCCGAAGTTGGTGAGACAAGCCGCCCGATCTACGTGATCATCCGGGGTCCTAACAAATAGCTCGTGTCCTATTCGAACCGACTTTTCCAAATCTTCTAAGGTACCATTTCTCAAGTACCGGTCGCAGAGGAGCCTAGCGTAATTGTTCAACAGACTAATTTGATTCCAGTCATCCTCTGGCGTTATATCGACTGCTTCTTGGAAAGTCTGGATGGCTTCCTCAAGATCCGTCAGCTGTCCCGAGCGCAGATACCTTTCGCCTAGGATATTTCCAAGGTTACATAAATACAGTTGGCGGTTAAATGACGAGTCATTTGGATAAGAGGAAAGTGCGCTTCGTGTGTGCTTGACCGCGATGTCAAGATCGCTTGTCGCGGCCGTGGCTTGCCATCTCCCACTAAAGAGACCTCCAAGGTTGCTGATGTACTGAATCTGCTTCGGATCGCTTTCTGGTGTCATATCAATCGCATCTTGTTGGTATTTGATGGCTGCGTCAATGTCATCCAATTCTTTGGTCTTTGTAAACCTTACACCTAATTGCACGCCGAGTCTGGTCAACATTATTGCCCGACGCGGATGCGTGTCTGATAATGAAGAAACCACTTCCCTGCTTGACTCTATTGCAGTGTCGAGATCATGAAGGGTATTTGTTATTGGGAACTTGTTATTGAGATAGACATTCAGATGTAACAATCGCGTTAACTGGTCCGGATCATCACCTGAGGTGAGACTGATTGCTTCCTGCTCGAGTCTTATAGCTTCATCAAGTTTCGACATTTCCCGGGTGCCTAAGAAACTATTAAAGGACTCAAAGCTAAGGGCGTGGAGCGCCGCTGGTGTCGCACTATGTAATTCGAAATCTGCCATGATGCGGATTATAATGATGTATAGCACTGGACTTAGGGGATTGAGAAGGCAACAAGACCTATCGTTAGTTCGTTGTGTCCTAGCAAGGCAAATGTGGCAGTGAGATGTGATAAGAGTTAGTTGGGTTAGGAGGCATCTGCCTAGGCAAGAAATTTCGGTGAATACGCGGTATATGGATCAGAATAAGAACCCTCAGCGAATGGAATGGCATACAGATAAGAACTAATACGTCAGCTGTTATTGGCGCATCCAGGGTCATCGGGCTCTGAAGACATGTACGGCTGCGCCCGCTTAGGCAGCACATGAGTTTTAATAGCCAATAGCTGGCGGACACCCGGCCATTGATCGATCGAAAGATCTATTGGTAGTTTATTCGCATGTTTTACCACTCGTTCCTATACCTAGGTAGGTACATACCTAGGTAGTTCTGAGAATAGTACATAATGGCAACTACCAAGTCTTTTCGACAATTAACGTTAAAACAAACGCTCTTGAGGATATTTTGGCTTAACATAGCAAATTAGTAAAAGCCGAATCATAATATCATATCGAGGTACGAATGTAAAAGTTAAATGCCATCCAGTCCGCTGAAAAATGGGTATCTTCCCTTCCAGTCCTACTAGTAACACTCTTCTCGTGCCGTTGACCGATCTCAGGTAGCTCTAAAATGTCAAATGATGTCGGCTGCGAGGTGACAAAGACTTTGAGTATATCGTCACACTGGCGGAGTCCCTTCTCCACCATCTCTGACGGAACCTCTGTCTTGAGCTTCTTTTGGAATGTAGCCTGGAACATGTTCCCGTAGTGTGGACTTTGAACGACTTCGTAAGTACCGCGCAGCACATTCTGAATCTCTCTGTAAGAACCCATACTATACACGTAGACATAGAGTACCTGATGTCCCAGATTTTCCACCTCCAATTTTACGGTAAACTTCGAATTCTCGTCTTGCTTCACCTCGATGAGGCACCCTGGATCAAAATGTTCCCCGGAGTGATTGATAATACGAGCCTTAAGAGACCCCTGGAACGGAGCCGCGGGAACTGCGTTACGTAGTTCTTCAACCATTTTGTATTTGGCTAGGTGTTCTATGATGCCGTAGAAATCATTGTCGTCAGTCTGAGTTTGCGGTAGAACGGGCAAGTTGATGACCCTTTCATTTAATTCGTCACTGATCTCATATTCTCCTCGGCTATTGAGCCTAACATGAAATGAGGCTGCATCCCCATCTGCTGCGATTTGAGCGTTGATGGATAGATCGCGTAGGCCGTTTAACCAGTCGTATCGATGCGGAAGGGTTGGGTCTAGTCGTATGATGAACTTACTAAGCGAAGCTCTAGTAAGAACAGTTGCAGTCCATCCAGTCTTGGTTTCAGCAGACCTTCCGTCTGATCGCTCTAAGTCGGAGATGAGACATCCAGCACGAACGACTTGGGCCACTACTGGGTTCTCGGGCAGGGTTTCGCTCCTCATAGAGCCCAATGGACATAGAATGAATTTGTCGCCTATATGAACACCGTGTGCAAGGCCTGCTTGAAGCTCCAGTCTACCGTCGCGTCTCGCAATGATTGGAACAGCCGTATTAATCCCAGGACTAGCATGTCCAAAGAAGCCCTGATCCTTGTTTCCGTACAGGACGGGGTTGACTTTATCAGTTAATTGGTATTTCCGGAAGAAGACTCGGATATGGTCATAAATATCCTTGTGTGCCTTTGCGAGGCCACCGCATTGCTGGAGAGCTGCGACGAGACAGTATGATAGAGCTCCACGTCTCTGGCCGTTGAATTTCGGTTCGCTTGCCTTTTCATGGGGTCCACATGCAACTAAGATAGCGCACTTGTCTGGATTAATAAGCCAGTTGGGGAACATTGAAGCGTCGCGGTTAGTTTCGAAGACGGGCTCATCTAAGGGATCCCGTGGGTACATCGAGGCGATCTCGGCATTCCACGGGATAGATCTCACGTTGTCGCGGCGGTATACACTTGCGGAAAAACAGCAGTCTAGTACCAAGGTGACGACGAGATCCTTATCAACCATGGCTTTTAGTGCGTGGGCCAATCTCGGTCCGTAGAGATACCTCAGTTCACTATCCTTACGGCCACTAAGTAGTACTAATGCTAGGTCGCCGGTAGAGGTATTGGAGAAGGGACTCGAAGGGGTTGACCGGGTTCCGTGCCCGGAGTAGTGTATATAAATACAATCCCCTTGTTTCGCTAGAAGAGTAACTCGCTCAAGCGTGGAAGTGACATTCTCGTATGTTGGTAAGGACTCGTTAATCCCTTGGCTTGGCGTGTTCAAGTCTTCAAGTTTGTCGGCCGTATGTAAATATATACATACAGAGCTGGTCGACGCCATTTCCAAGTACTGCTTGATTTCCTGGACATCTCGGGCGCATCCTTGCAGTGGATCATCTCGATAAGTATTGATGCCTATTAATATTGCGTGATACATGACGGCAGTTCGTTAGGTCGTGGATGAAGAATGGAAATCCTAGGATGATAATGGTGATGAGGAAAAGGCTTAGCAGCAAGAGGCGGAATTTAATAGGGCATCATATCATATCTTGAAAGAATACTTAAGCTCGGGCTTCTTACCCACGCAACACGATGCCTTAGGTACCTAATCTATGTATCTCGATTTCTAAGAGGTACGTACTCCTCATGTATATACCAGGTACCTAAGAGGTATGCATGCAGCTATCTATCTGCACACACGTGGTCAGATATGAGGTACGCTTACATACCTAGGTAGGTATATATGTAAGCACATGACTCTCGAGAACAGCTCGTCTAGCTGCCCAACGTCCACCATCAGGCTTAGGTAGCCTCTACAGAATCCAAGTCAATCTCACTAGCGTTGTTCACCGCTACACCAGATTCAGAACTGAGAGTGCATTTTCCCGCCGATGGAATAGATGCGATTAAGTATGGTCCCTCGCGAGTTCCGTTAGGGTTAAGCAGGTAGACTCGATCTCCGACGCAGTACTCTGGCTTCTGTGAGTAGTTCAGCTGGAGTTCGGTGAGAATTTATTATGTAAACTACGAACCTGAATGTAAGGCTTCACATGCGGGCGCTCGCCATCCCCGTCAAATGAGATTCTCGGGCTCTCGCTATACGCGGTTAATGTATGAATTGAATCGGGGGAATCCAAGCTTAGCAATATGCTTACTTTTCTGTGGCCATATTGCAAATGTTACCAGGCTCGCGATTGTTGTGTGCGAATCCGGGTCTGAAATGGATAGGGGTAGGCAAGGAGAAGCTACCCCGCTCAGGGGTTCATATATCTTGCCAGGCTCTGGTAATTAACGCATTGGGACGCTATCAGTCGCCCGACTTCCCTACCTACTCAAAGCACAGCCTACTTCTCTAGCCGGAACTGGCACATGATTTGTGACATCTTCGCTGATTCGGTAACCAGTCACCCAGTCAAAGTTGAGATGATATAAGTCGATTGTAACGCAAAGCCTTGCTCCAGGCTGGGTCACAAATGAAATAAATGATCTCATCTGCCTGCTATAATAGTAAATTGCCTTGGGTTACGTCTTTTCTCTTTTAGTTGGTCTATGAGTAAAAACTAAATGATGAGATTATTTAGATCGATTCTGTTACCCTTATGGAACCCGTCTGCATCAACATACGCGAGTGAGACAGTAAAAAGTCGGAACCATTCAAACCTCGCAAGATACCATGGACTAACCAAGCTTAGTTGATGATTTCAAACCCGGATATCCTCGCTATACAGCTCTCCTATCGACAAACGAACCATATTTCTTATGTCGACGTTTCGATAGACTTCGGGCGCGACTCCTTCTTCTCAAGCAAGACAAGCTTACAACGCTAGAACAAAGGCTTGATGAACTTGATGAAAGGGAAACATCTGTCCTATTTCTCGGAAAAAGCCGGTGCGACAGAAATCCAGATCGGATTGCTGTCCTATCCGAGATAGATTCCTGTCTTCGTGACTACGGTAAGTGTGATGATCCATAACCGTCTTTACGGGTACCTAGGCAGACACTCGGCGCTGATTGATGATATTTAGACCAATTAGTTGAGAGAAGTGCACGAATGCTAAGTTACAGTCATGCTCAACGACGGGACAGAGAGAGCCTGCAGAATTGGTTGAGTGGCACAGGTTGTCTCGCCAGGGATGAGACTGCATACCTCAAACGCCACCAGGAGTTAATATCGCTAGCCTCGACAAGCGATGCAGCGGCCTCCCAACTTGAGACTTGGGTAGAGCACAAACTCAGCGACTTTGGCTTCTTGCAGGTAATTAATAGAATCTCCATCCCTCACTTTAGTGGACTTAAAATAATATTGCGAAGAGACGCAGCCACACCTCATCGGCAGATCCAAACGTAGTATTCTATTCCGGATCTGTCGTAAAGCAATTAGCAAAAGCGTTGCTTCTATTGCTTATTACTACTCTGCTAATGCTCCCGATCGTTATCTGCAACCTTTGCAGCAACATCTCGACTCGTATAATCATTGTGGTGGCTTCTACGATTATCTACCTCATCATTCTTTCAAGCTTAACGAAATCAAGGACGATGGAGTTAATACTCGCAGGAGCAACGTAAGCAAGCTACCTAGCCATACCAGTTTTTATCATATCACTTACATCGCTTAGGTATGCTACGGTACTTATCGTGTTCGTATCGGGGACAAGTGGAATCCTAAACTAAACATATTATTTAAAAATATACAAATAATATAAGAAATAATTAAATATTAATTAATATTCTAAGCTATTTCTAGTATTTCAAAATTCCCAAAAATCATTTGGACCATTTTCTTTTTCTTTTTTCAATATAATACCATTTGTAAAGCTAAGTAGGTATGTACGTACCTAGATACCTAATGTTTCATGATAAATTCTGGAAAATTAAACTCAGAGCTTTGGCTTGATTGGAATGTAAGAATGGAGATCCCACTAACTGATATTTTCGGTGCCTCATGCAGGCTACGAGGTAAATGGTAGGTGGTGGTGGGCCGAGGTTGACCGAAACAGTCCGGGGTGCGTACGAGTGGAAGGCTATGTGGCTTTCGTGTCGATCACACAGCGAGGAAAGGCGCGAACATGCGAGCCTCGCTCGTTTTCGACACCGAATAGGGTCTCTTCGAGAACGCGTATTGTGAGACAAGGGCTGATATACAGTACTTGGAATAAGGAATCAATTCAGCTAATACTTCTTTAGGGTAAAAAGGTCCTTAATCTCTCTCTCTCTCTCTCTCTCTCTCTCTATCTCTCTCTCATATTCGAAGTAGGGATAGCGACCTATTTATGCCCGTATCCTGGCTTTCCGAATTGCCCTATATAGGCGACAATCTTGATAGCAAAACGCTGGTGGCGCCTTACAGCCGCCTTGCAGGACGCCCTAATCGCCAGTCAACCTCACATTTTCCGAGTTACATTTGTGACTCATCTTGTCGCTTCCGATCTATAAGCACCTGCATATACTTGTGCTCCGAAGCCATTGTCGAACAATTAGCCATGTGACACATTGGCTTCGCCATCCCATCTAGGCTGTGCCGAAAAAACCTATCATCTACCACCCACAGCCCCATAGGTCATGTCAGATACGCGTGATTAAGGCAATGGCTTAGATGGCTCAATTCAATGCCCGAGTTTTTTTCGAGTTATTGTGTCGTGCTTTCTTTTTAGCTGGTTGCCAAAATAGGAAAAAAAGTAAAGAAAGGACCGCATGCTAGCCTGTGCGTACCCTGTAGAAGAAGACAAGAGCCAATTAAAAGGAAAGCCTGAAGAAAAGACAGAGCCATAGAGCCACACAGAGCCGCAGACGGGAGGGAGGGGGATCCGGCCCCCCTGCC
>JAOWAP010000080.1:0-10218 GCA_028565235.1 Hypoxylon lenormandii
AGCAACGACGGACGCCGCGTCGTCGTCCACTTCGCAGAGCACGTCACCTACCGCTTCGTGGACGGCAAGATCGCGAGGGTATGGAGCATCGTCGACTGGGCGTCTTACCGCGCGCAGCTGCTGTCCGAGTAGGCAGTGATAGTCCAGCTAGCCACCCCGTCCCGTCCCGTCTATCCGTCCGTAAGAAGAACGATGCAGTAAGACCCAAGACTTACACAAAAGAGACTTGTCAACTTTTCAACCTATCATCAACCGTTAGTGACATATCGAGATAGAGAGAGGGAAAAAAATCTTCTGATATCTCCTACTTTCTCTTTCTTTTCTTTTCTTTCTCCGTTCTCTTCCGAGTAACCACTATTTCGTGCGACGTACTATATGTAGCATGATGAAGGCCTTGCAGGATAAAAATAAATAAATCATTTTTTTTGCTTGGTTGGCGGACCGTCGCCGACCCGCGCGCGTGTCGCTGGTGTCCCGCCAAGCAGCTTCGAGATCCATAAGGTCTGTTTCGCATGTGACGGCAACCGAGCTTAGCTAGTCTTAGTCGAAATCTTCGCAAGGGTCCCTGATATGACAAAGAACAGTATGAAGTGACGACAATAGACGGACGGGGATCCGGCGGCTGGCTGGCTGGTGTGGTGTGGTGTTTGGAAGGACCATAAAACTCCACTTTGCCACGCCCGGCGCCCAGCCGGTCCACTATCTGCCAGTGCCCTGCGTTGGGCAAAGAGAGCTTGTGCAGAAGAGCTTGTGTGTAAAAGCCTGTGTCGTTCGGAAGTTTGCTGAGCAAGTCGAACGGTGAGGCGGTGCTGGGCTTCGATGGCGTAGAGAGAGTCCACAGTCCGATAACTTGATGCTTCCGATAGTAGAGAACCACTATTCGAGAAGGAAGAAGTTCTTGGCTTGTGCATCACTCAATTACGTGTTCTATTTATCTATAACGACGTTAATTAGGCTGAATTTTCTTCTCTTGGGATCACCTGCAAGCTGCAATCTGGTATGCATCGCCACAAAAAAGAAAACGGCGTACCGTTTTTTCTCTCGAAAATCTTCGTCATCCCAAGTACCGGCATCGCAGGTTGCATTGTGTGGTAGCAAAAAGCGTTGAAAAGGCCAAGTCCCCATTCGGAAACAATCTTATATGAAACCGTTCGCTCTGATACGCTATGGTATTCTCTCTTCTAGAGCATTGTAGCATAGGCGATAGTGCCCTGAGTAATTGCTGAGCCCGGGTTTTTTCGGGCCTCGCATCGTGATGCACTTGTCTTCGATACGTTGAAGTCCTTGGCTTGGTCAATTGGAAGAAAAACATCCCCCTTTATTTTCGTGGCCCCCACTCCGCCTCTGGGCCAAGAAAGAAGCCAAGATCGCTATCTATGAGGCTCATGCTAAAGACGGCGGCACTACCGTACGTACCCTGGCTGCACCCCTAGCGTTCAGTAGGCAGCTAGGCAGCTAGGGTCAGGGGCAAGGTAGGGGTGGAGCAGGGGGGAAGGACGGCTGGGAGGCCGTAAAGATCGATTCTTTTTTTTTTCTTTGGGTCCGGCCCACCAGCCTCAATCAGCTTCACGTTTGACGTTGGCCCAGTACATACATAGTAAGAAACATTTTGGACCAGGGTTCGGATGGATTTGTTGCTATGTATATTATAACCACCATAACCACCATCCAATGAGGGTTAGCCGCTTTTTACTGCCCATGAGGCTCCGTGGCGATCTCCCTCGTGCCAAGTCGCCGCCTTGCTTCCATCCCATACTACCAGATTTATCTGAAGAATCCTCGAGTTTCCGCTACCATCTTGGCTTCTTCACTGGGCGTGCATGCGCGGTGGGCTCTTCCTCTCGACGGGGGCACCAGGGGGATGGGGGTTGGAGTGGAGACGGTTATTCTATTTTCGAAGCCTTCGTCGTCGTCGTCAAACGCGTGGGGGGGTTTTCGCTTTTCACGTATTTCCTCAACCGTTTCAACATACAAGACAAGGTGCTAAAAGAAACAGGTTCGAAGCACATGCTGCTGTATACTGTGGCTTGGTACACAATGGGAAAGCCAAGATGTATTCTACGTGGGTCGTCGTCGAATCTCGACTCTGTGCTGTGCTAGGAGACACAAATTAGGTAGTGAACCGTTACTCTCGTCAATTTCTGTGGACCCCCCCGTTCCATACTTTGATAGTTCCTCGTTGGGCATCGTTGAAGATCGCAATGGAAGCTCGGTCGCTCACGTACAACCTTGATTCGGCCGTCCACTCTTATCGAGACCCTCCTGTCTGATTCGGATCCTGGAACGTCCCGTCCTTCTCCGTCGTTGGTTGTTTCTATTATTCCAAGATGTTTTCTCGTTTCTTGGCTTTCCCTTAACCAGGCTCTCATAGGTGCAGGGGGTGGGCTCTTGTGTAAATCGGTCATAAAGGCTTCGTAATTACCCAGACTACCAGAGTCTTCTCGAGTTGATATCCGGAGTTTATTTTCTTTAGGCGCAAATTTTCATTCATTCATTTCATCTCGGGAGGCCGGTACTCTACAGTTTTTGGTTGATTCCGCTTTTTTATATATTCTCCTTAGCTTCTTCCTTCCCTTCGTTCTAATATCTTGGGTTCATCTCATCTTCATCTGTTCGCTTCTCCTTTTCCTCTTATCGTTGACCTCCTCAAGAAGGGACAGTCAAGAACTTGCTTGTAGCAATGGACCAACTACCTAACAACACTCCTTATTCAAGGGAGCCTCTCGCCTATCCGACATCGTCACCATCAATGCACTCGATATCCTTCGCCGAACAACAACGGTCATCGTTGCAGTACCCCGTAGACGAGAAGAGACCCGATGGACCGGTCCCGGGAACGTCTACCAGCTCGTCTGCCAGCACCATCGTTGACGGCAAAGAGGGTCACGGCCATGACCTCGAACACGGCAGCGATGAAGATGACTTAAAAAAGGAACACGTAGATATTTACGACCCTAACCGACCAAAGCTTGGGCTCCGCCAGAGAATGCATCACTTCACATGGGCGTGGTTCACTCTACCCATGAGCACCGGCGGGTTATCATTACTGATCTTCGCACAACCTCATCAGTTCCCCGGGCTTCGACAGATCGGCTTATTCGTTTATATCGTCAACATCATCATCTTCTGCTTGCTGACCTTTGGGATGCTGACACGGTTCTTCCTCCACCACGGCGACTTCTACAAGTCCTTGTCCCATCCCCGTGAAGGCTTCTTCTTCCCGACGTACTTCCTGTCGATTGCTACCCTGATCACCAGCACTCAGCGTTACGCCATTCCTGATCACGATACACCGCTAGTATGGGCAATTCAGACTGCTTTCTGGGGTTATGTAGTTGTTACGCTCATTTTAGCCATTGGACAATATAGCTTTGTGTTTGCAACCCATAACTTCGGATTGCAGACTATGATGCCGACCTGGATTCTGCCCATCTTCCCTATTATGCTGTCGGGAACCATTGCTTCTGTTATTTCCGACACGCAACCTGATATCCACGCCATACCTATTGTCATTGCCGGTATGAGCTGTCAGGGCTTGGGTCTCTCGGTTGCTATCCTGATGTACTCTCACATGGTTGGGCGTCTGATGTCAGCTGGTACGTGATATTACCTTCAAAAGGGGCAGCACTGCCTCGTAATCCGAGTTAATGTGAAAAAGCTAATCAATGAAATAGGTCTTCCGAACCGCGAGCACCGACCTGGTCTGTTCATGAACGTGGGACCGCCCGCTTTCACCGCTCTCGCATTCATCGGCATGGCAAATGGTATGCCCGACACTTTCGACCGGGAGCTCGACGGGTTCATCGACGTAAACATAATCAGGACATTCGCTATCATCGGTGCTATCTTCCTGTGGGCGTTGTCGCTTTGGTGGTTCGGTATTGCGCTCATCGCCGTCCTCAGCTCACCTCCTAAATACTTCCATCTGGGTTGGTGGGCGATGGTCTTCCCTAACACGGGCTTCATTCTGGCCACCATTTCGATTGGAAACGAGCTAGGGAACGAGACTGTGCGATGGATCACGACCGCCATGTCTATTTGTTTGCTGCTTACGTACCTTTTCGTCCTCTACAGCCACATCCGAGCCGTCGTGATTCAGGACATCATGTATCCCGGCCGAGACGAGGACGTCGAAGATCATTAAGCAGGAAAAAAAAATTGGCGTTTCGATCTTTACCCCCTTATCCCTTCTACGGCAAAGCGATCAGAGAAGAGAACTACACAGATAACGTGTCATGTTTTTCCTTTTACAACCTCATTCCCTACTAAATATTCTCCTCTCGCATAGTATCAACGGTGTTGTCCCGGAAGCATTGGGTCTTGGATGGACACCCTCACACAATCGGCTGGTTTTCCTTTTGGGTTTTTTGAGATATCCCTTGCATTTAGACGGATGCGGTGTCCTGGTCGTCATCTTTAGAAATAGATAGACGAGCGAGGATTTAGCGCGTTCTTCTGCATTGCATAATAGACAAGAATGGCACACATATATATAGAAAAATCAAAAAGTAATAATCGCCAAAAAAAAAAAAAAAAAAAAAAAAAAGGATATTGTAATATCCAACAAGGATAGTTACCTATCTAAGAGAAGCGTGACAGTTAAAGCTCGATAAGTAGTCCAGTGCTTAATCAAGACAAGTGTCGTCTTGACATCCATGAGGTATGTAGATAGTTTTGTCATAGCCCAGGCTTTAGGTTACGACTCTTATCGCGCTTTTTCCTCATGGCCTTATACAAAGGCCTATACAAAAAAAAAATGCAATTAGATTCGGTCGCATTAACCCATTCCTATGATGAAGTCGTTGAGAAACTAGGACGTCATGGTGACGCGGGCAGCGTGCTTCTATGGCAAGTTATGTTATACTTCGGTAGGGACCTCGTCAGCGCAAGGCCCTAATGATTGCGCAGGCAAAACGAAATAGTGAGTATGGGCTACTTAAGCAATTTTAAGGACTACGGCAAGTTGTCACATTGGTCCGCGGCTCCCTCGGTCGGGAACGCCGTACCCGGGATGGGTGTAGGGGGCCGGTCCTGGTAGTTGAGGCGATACCGAGGGTGTCGGCCCCGGCCGTTATTCCTACTCTAGGCGCGGCTCTCGGTATGACTTTATGGCCACTCATTCGTTCATCCTTCTGTACGGTGGCGCTACAACATATCATACTCGTTTAAGCTGTGTCGAATGGAGTGCCGGTATATTCCCGACGGTCGTGATACGCGAGTTCATGTGGTGGGGCTTTATTTTATCTTCATCACAGCAGCGTACGTGCTACCATCGCCGGAGAAAGATGCGGCCTGCCGGAGAGTAATGGTTTTACACCTAGGGAGGCCGATAATCGAAAGAGTTGGTTTCTAGAAGTTGATCCCACGATATCTGCTCTTCTTGTGGAAGTCTACCGTTCGTTGGTAAATGAACGTAGCGTGAGCGAATCTGGCGATTTACACTGCCTCACTGCCTGACTAGCTCCCGTTATGATAAGACATTTGGTGTGGATTTGAACCTAGGGCGGCTGGTCATCTGAGTAGTAGGATCAATCAACAAGCTTAGCTCTCATGTAAATTTACCGCGATGCTGGGCTTTCTCTGTACCCTAGTTTCAACATACACGTTAGTAAATTAGCATAGGAGACAAAGTCCAAGGGGCGACCAACCCATACCTGAAATAGGCAATTCAGAAATCCGTAGGATGACGCCGAGAGTTCTGGGCGGGATGAACCACCGGGGCTGATTGGCTCCCTTCACCTGCTCGCCTGGACCCCTAGAGCCGGCGTGGGTTAGCGGTAGTCATTTTAGTTAGCGTCTAGATTACACTGCCGTCAAGGTGCCAAGGTGGCGGAATTTTGACGCCGTCGAGGCAGTTATCCTGCGAGCATTTCCTTGATAGGGGAGGTCTTTTATGTACAGCTCGCCCTACCCAGCCAGATCGGCGTCATAGGAAATGGCTCGCTCACTAACAGCGCACTAACTTTATATTACTATAATTGGATCAATTCGAGCTCAAATATCAAATAGAATATAGTGAGAAGAAGCGCAGATAAGATATTATAGCATAGATGTCTTTGCTAGGTTGATATCGACATAAAATAAATGTAAATAATTAGAAGTATTTCCCGGTGTTGTTAGTGCAGCTGAGTCGTTTCCTGTGACGCTGATCTGCCAGCTCTAGGTTAATCGGCGTATCCCGTTAGCCAGAAGGATAGCTTTCACGACGTCTATTTTCGGTAAGAGCTTTTCGGAGCCGCATAAGGTAGGTCGTGAGACAACTATCTTCGAGAGCGGCACGATGCAGACCTCGATGTCAAACTCGAATATATCGAATATAAACGTGTTTGTGCGCAGCTGTCGCTTCGGCGTCGTATCAACGTCGTGGACCAAATGAATTGCCTGCGCGCCCAACCTTCGCCCGGGTTCGTTAACAGAAGCACGACATCGAGTAGCGTCACATTCATATCCCGACTTGGCAGGATCTCCCAATAATTAAAGGGCAGCTATGCGACCATGCGACTATGCGACTGTTAGGCGGAGCGCGTTACCGATACCAAGCAACTAAGAGATAGAGCCCAGAGAGCTTGACTTTCGAATCTTGCACTTAGGCTTCTTAGCTTAGAGAGTACGTTTCAACTCTTCTCTGTTAGCTTCGCATTCCATACTACCCGTCTCCTGGTGTATCTTGTTTTCTGTGCGTCCGACCTCCCTATCAATTGAGTGCCGCATTAAAGATCTACCACCAATTAGCTACTCTCGTCTGTGTAATCTATAATTCTTTTGTTGTATTCGCCACCTCTGGTGTTATCTGTTCTCGTCACATCGTTGTACTGCTGGCTTGGCTGGTAATGTCCGGGATGTCTACCCCAAGTTGGGCGGCGTCCCCGCGCTTCTCGACGTGGGAATGCATATCGTGCAATAGCATCCTTGATATGACATTGTTCGTGTTGATCCAGCCGTCAGAAGGTTGAGAATTAGTAGACCGAGCAGCAAACAACAATTGCCATAGTAGACATATATTTCCTCTTCTAATTTCTGACGAAGTCTACCCGGACCCTATAAGCGGGGGCGAGGGCATCTTCATTCCAACCGTTCTGCTTTGGGAAAATGTGCACGGCCAACATGAAGACCATGAGTGAGGGGGGCATGAGGGGAGAATCCTGGATACCTATTTCACCATCGATAAAGCACATCGATAAAGCATTGCCTCACATATGGCACGGAATTCAGGCCCACAACCGGTAAACTGCTCCCCTGCCAAGCTTCTCCAGGTCATGGAGTCGCTGTGGCTATCCACAAGCTCCCCCTGCTCACCTGCACCTCTAATACTACTACGGAAGTTGTTATGATAATGGCCAAAGAGAGCCAGCCAGCCAGCCAGCTTGGACAGTTTATCGACCCTCGTCTTTCACAATGCAACTCGACTACGCGGCGCGATGGCACGTTCAATCTTGCATGCGCTGATCCGTAGCCTGGCAAGTCATGGATCCTCGCTACTCCCCCGGGCAACTCGCCAGCATGCCAACCTACAAATACTCATGGGGATTCCCACCTTGGTCTGTGAGAGAGGTTTTCCCACCACCACCACCTCCTCGTCCCCTCTTCGTTGAGTTTCCCGGTGCTCGCGCGCTATCTTCCAGCCCTTCCCTTCCAGACACTCGCCTGCCGGCTTCTGCTCGGCGCTGCGCTACTGATCGAGGATGGTTCGAGCGAACATCCTGCTGCCGCTGCTCGCCAGCGCGGCGAGCATCTTCTCGGCGGAAGCTAAGAAGATAGCTGGCGAGACGAGACACGTTGCTGGGTCATACATTGTAGAATTTGAGGATTCCCAGGTATTTTAGCCTGAACGTGTAGTCGCAAAGTGCGTCCCGTACTAACCAAGCCTGACTGGCTAGGACTCTGCGGAATTCTTTAACCATATTGGATCGAAGGCCGAGACGCGCATGAACCTGGACTACAAACTGTTCAAGGGAGCCTCGATTCAATTCAAGGACCTAAAGACAGCGGAGCAAGAAGCAACAAAGCTCAACTCTCTTGCTAGCGTCAAGCAGGTGTGGCCGAACAGGGTATACTCACTGCCCAAGGATGAGGTCGTCTGGACGGGGCAGAGCGGCGGAGTCGACTACATGAAGAACGTCAAGAGACAATTAGGCAACGACACGTTCACTCCGCATGTGATGACCCAGGTAGAAAAGCTTCGAGCACAGGGTATCACTGGAAAGGGAATCAAAATTGGCATCATCGACTCAGGTGTAAGTGCTCATTTCCAAGATAATTGTGAATGTTGTCAGCTTACCCTTCATAGGTTGACTACACCCATCCCGCATTGGGCGGCTGCTTTGGTGAAGCTGATTGCTTGTTTACGTTTGGCACTGACATTGTCGGCGATGACTACAACGGTGACAACATCCCCGTGCCGGATGCTGATCCTTATGATGGCTGCGGTGGCCACGGCACTCACGTCTCGGGAATTATTGCTGCTCAGGCAAACGAACTCGGCTTCACTGGCGCCGCTCCTGGCGTCACCCTCGGAATGTTCAGGGTTTTTGGCTGCACGGGTGGTGCCGCTAACGACGTCTTGATCGACGCCTACATGCAAGCATTCGAGGCCGGATCCAACATCATTACGGCATCGATTGGAGGCTCTTCAGGATGGAGCGAGGACCCATGGTCGGTTGCCGTGTCTCGAATCGTCGAGGCTGGTGTTCCATGCACAGTTTCGGCTGGTAACGATGGCGCGGTCGGTATGTTCTACGCTAGCACGGCGTCTAACGGTAAGAGGGTCACGTCGATTGCTTCCATCGACAACGAGGTTACGCCTTTGCTCCTGACCGAGTCCAACTTTGCCGTCGACGGCGGTGAGGAACAATCCTTCGGCTACGCCATTGGAGAGCCTGGCGACTGGGCCAACGTCAGCCTTCCGCTCTATACCCCATCTTTTGACATCACGGAAGCAGCACAGGGCTGCGACGCATTCGCCGCAGACACCCCTGACTTGTCCGGTTACATCGTACTGATCCGTCGTGGTACTTGCACCTTCGTCCAGAAAGCTTCGAACGCTGCTGCTGCCGGGGCCAAGTACGTCTTGTACTATAACAACGTTGCTCCCGGAGCGACTAGTCCTGCTACTACTGGAGTCACCGGCATTCTGGGAACTGGCATGGTAAGCGATCGATATTTTCCCTTCTTGATCATCGTCACGTAATTAATGATAAAATCAGGTGACTGCGTCGCAAGGAGAAGCCTGGGTTGCGGCACTGGAGGCTGGGTCTGAAATCAACCTTAACATGCTTGACCCTCTTACTGCACCCGTCAGGTAAGAATCCAGAACTAGAGTCCCGAGATAATTTTCTGACAAAGAGTAGCTTGTCTTACGAGAAGAACACGGCCACCGGTGGATTCGCCAGCTCTTTCACGACCTGGAACCCAACGTTCGAGATGGATATTAAGCCGCAGCTTGCCTCTCCTGGTGGTAACATCCTATCGACGTATCCGATTCCCCTAGGAACCTACGCTGTGCTTTCTGGTACCTCGATGGCTTGCCCTCTGGTTGCTGCGATCTTTGCACTTGTATCGAACGTCCGCGGCACTTTGGATCCCGCCACCATCGAGAACCTGCTGTCGGCTACAGCAAACCCGCAACTCCTAAACGACGGAACGGCAACGTACTCAGCTCTGGCGCCTGTTATGCAACTGGGAGCAGGTATCGTGCAGGCATATGACGCTGCCTTCGCGACTACGTTGCTCAGCAAGTCCAGCCTTGCTTTCAACGACACCGACAACTTCGTCGACACGCTGAACTTCACCATCACGAACTTGGGCACCGAAGACGTCACTTACGACTTGGGAAGTGTCGGCGCTGCTACCGGGTACACCTTCTCCGACTCAATCTACCCGGATCCTTTCCCTGGTGTAGAGCTGACAGACGAATACGCTACCGTCGCGCTAAGCGAGTCCAAGGTTACCGTTGCTGCCGGTGAGGAGGTTACCATCGCTGTGACTGTCACTCCGCCCGCCCTTGACGCCTCCCGTCTGCCAGTGTACTCGGGCTACATCACCCTGAACGGCACCAACGGCGACAGCCTATCTCTGCCGTACAACGGCGCCGTCGGCAGTCTCCACAGCACGCCTGTTCTGGACGTAGGCTACCTCTCGGTCTCGTCTGACGGTGAGCTCAACCCCATCACGGGCAACGCATCTTTCGTGCTGCCGGCGACCAACGGCACGTCCGGGAGC
>JAOWAP010000081.1:0-10214 GCA_028565235.1 Hypoxylon lenormandii
TATCATTATTATTTTAAACGACGCAAGTGAAGTAAGTAAGTTCTAGCCTTTTTTGCGGGTCCGCGGTAGGTGAAGTCCGGTACCTAGGGGCATATGGTATCTACTTTTATCTCGACAGACATTTTGGCTTCTTGCGTCGCCGATAGAAAGCTGGTAGAGGTTAGTCTACCTATAACGTTGAAGTTTCAAAGGCACGTAAACTAGACTTGCACGAGGAAAGGCAACTTGGATTATTGTCTTTATTAAAAGCTATCGCAAATGGTTTCGTAGGCTTTGCTACGAACAGGGTGCAAGCTTGCGCCCTTCGTATGCCCATTATCACGCAACCTGATCATTCATTACATTGGCTGATATGCTAAGCAATCGATTGTTGCCTCTCAAAGACCCCTCCTAGGCATATTGCGAGATTGCAATGGCCCGCCTGAAATGCTTGCCATCTGCATAGGCGTAAGTCTGTAAAAGACGATACCACAGATGGTGTAGAGGAGGATGCGGGTCGAGTGAGAGGCAAAGTCGGAAAGAATATGGGAACCGGGAAAGTCCAATGGCGTTGCGATAGAGCCATGTTGCCGTATGCATCGTATCTTGGGGGACTGCTGGTTATCCCTATTCCTCGAAATGACCGCAAATCCATTGTACCGTGTGGTTCGGTGTGAAGTCGCCATGCTGCGTTTCGGTGGCAGAATAGCGTCGTGGAAAAAAAATCATTGGGGTATCGTAAACTCATGCTCTCCTTCCATCCCCCTTCCCCTCAACTTCATTCCCTCTCGTCAAACCCTCTCAATGCGGCTCGCCTGTCGGGTATGATTGAGTTTTTTTTTCTTATAATATATGTCGTGATCAAACTAGTCCTTGTTGCGGCTGCACTATAATATAGGTGCGTCGCAGAACGAGAAACTCGAGGCCTTATAGTGCTTGATCAATGGCGAGTCGGAATCAAGCAGGTGTGTATATAATAACGAAATTCCCAAGTGCAGATGTAGAGCACTGTTGTGAATTTCATACAAGTTGTGATGTGAATGCCCAAAAGACATTGGCGAAAAGGGGTATTGGTGGACCAAGGGTGTTATGAAGTGAGAAATCCTCAATTAATCGAAAGACCGTCAAGAGAGGGTGGCCAAAGTGACCAAGACGGTACGGATGTTGTAGCGACAGCCAGTTCACAAACGTGCAGGAATGCTCGACGCATCGCTGGCATTGGTGTTGCTGCTGACTTCACCTTCGTCTCCAATTTCGTCGTCTTCGCTGGATTCCTCTATGACTGCCTTAGCTTTCTGCTTGACCGGAGTCCTCTTGGATGGCATCTCCTTTGAAGAAGAGCTCTTCGTTTTGCGAGAGCTATATGTCTTCTGGCTACGTCGGGATGCAGATGGTCTTAGATCGGAGATGGAGCTGTCATCGGCGGGTGAGTTGCCAGTGCTACTACCGGATCTGTAGTCCCTTTCGTCTTCCATCGGGGTATCCACCTGGTCAAGTTGACCGTCAGCACTCTCACCATCCTCGTCACCCCCCTCGTTGTTCTGATCATTATCGTCGTTGTCATCATCATCATCATCATCGTCATCGTGGACGTCGTCGTCAGATTCGATCTTGGCGCGTCTCGATTGATGCTTCAGGATTTTTTCTACCTTGTTCTGTATCTCGGCATACTCGGCGTCAAGGTCGTAGTCTTCTCCATCCGGAAAGGGTAGCTCTTCCGTCTCATGGTAACGCTTGGACAACTGCTTCGTTATCTCAGGAACTGACATGATGCTCCAATCAGGAACGGAAAGCTTCAGCCGGTACCAAACCAGCATCAATGTAGGTCGCGTCCACTGTCTACCCATCTTCTTCTCCCTAACCTTGGCCCACGGAATTCGACTGTCGGCCTGAGCTCGATATGATCGGATCGCCTTGATAAGCTTATATCGCTCATCGCTTGACATGGCCTCTGCTTCATCCCGTGCCTTGATAATGATCTCATGGACCGAGAGTACCGCACCACCATCGATGCTACCATCGCTAGCCTGTCTCTGTCGCACCATGATCTTCCACTTCGTGATGCACTGGAGACGGCTGCGAGTGCGATCCATGAGTTCACTAACTTTTTGCCAGTCGATTAAGTCATCGTCGGCCTCGTCAGCTAAGATGTCACCGCTCTCGCGTTGTGCTCGAATGGCTTCTAGGGCTTCAGCGACGATAGAGTCCAGTCTATTCTCTTCCTCCTTAGTCCAGGGATCCGAACGTCGATTCTCGCCGCATACCACGTAGTTCCGGACCCTGTCACGGACATCCTCTGGGTAGCGATTGATGAGTTTGCCGATCAGAGAATATTTATTTCCATGGATATCCCATAGTCGCTTCAATTCGTCATGCTGCTGAGGAGTCCATGTTCCTCGGGCGACGAAGTTATGAAACTTTCGGCGGCACTGATTGATAATCTTCTGGCGCTTGCGACTGGGGCAGGTTGCCACGACACGGGCCCAGAATTCTTGAGACTTTACTTCTTTGGGGTTGCCTTGGATCAGATCGTTCACTTGGGCTTGAGTCAAGTTGTGATCATCGCGCCAGCGTTCAACAGCCTGGGTGATGTTTCTCAGCTCAAACTCGCTAAACGCACCAGTAGCGAGCTCATGCGGATTCTGTTGCGTATTAGGAGCATCATGAGGCATTGCAGATGATGTGTTCTGATCCGGACTGTCCTTAGTTCCGCCTTGCAGCATTGCTGATATCTTGGGCTGCCTCTTCTTAGAGGAATTGGACGGACCAGCAACAGAAGGTGAACTGTGACCGTTTTTGCCGTCGGCCTCCTCTTGGGCAAGGCGCTCAAAGAAGGTTCGCTTAACCACGCGCTTTCCTGCGGCGCGCTTGGTCGGTGTAGGGGTAGACGGGGCCGCGATACTAGAGTTGTCTGTGGATGTGTTTCGAGGAACAAAACCACTCTCTTCGTCCTCTTTATCCTCATCGCCCTCAGATCCGTCGTCGGGGTCGGGGTCGGGATGCTCGTCTTCGTCTGCATCTTCGTCTTGGTCTTGGTCTTTCTCCACGCCATTTGCATCGGAGTCAGAATCGGATGAATCGCGTGCCGCGGTTTGTTGGTTTGAAGCCCGTCCCTTCTTCTTACGGTGCTTGTAAAGGTTCTCAGCCAGACTGCTGAAGGTATTGGGGGGGTCGGCGGTTACGTCTGCGTCATGACCATGCTTAGACTTCTTGGGATTGTTGCTGCTCATCTCCGAATTCTTGCGCTTCTTGGATGATGCGTTCGCCGACACAGACGGGACTGTAGCGCCATTGGTCCCCAATTCGGGAGAAGCTCCAACCTCTGATGATCCTAGCAGTTGTCTCTTCTTTTCACGTCTCCGTTCCTTCTTATGCTTGCGGGCGTCTTGATGAGAAGATGTTCCGTTAATGGTGGCCGGTTGGTTTTGGGGCGCGTCGAGATCGCTTGAAGGATCTGCTACCCGATCGTCAGATGTAGGAGTAGGGGTGTCGGTATTGGTAGAGTGGCGAAGGTGAGGTAAAGAGCTAGAGCTCTGTTTGCGCATATGCCTTCTTGCTTTCGATGACTTGGTCGCCGACGACTTGTTCGCCTTCTTCGACATCGGCGTCTGTTCGCTGCGGTCAGGCGACTCGGGTATCTCTCCAAGGCTCTCCATCGTAGACGATGCTATAGGATAGCGTAGGTCTGGAGAGCTTGAGTTGAGAGAGAGAGAAGCACGATGTCGGTGTGTTCGGCGGTTAGGAATGGGTGGAGGTGGAAGACGGCGAGTTGGAGAATGTGGAATTTGACTGGAAAATACAATTTCTGGGTTTTGGAGTTCACGTTGCGACGAGGGTGGGGACTGGCCATTAGTTTGAGTTTGGTGATGACTATTGGGACTGCGACTGCCCAAACTGCGACTGCCGGAATTGTTAGGTGATGGATTGCTTGTGCCTGTGCCTGTGCCCTTGCCTGTGCCCTTGCCCGTGCCTGGATTGCCTGGATTGCAGCTACCTTGGACTGCGTGGGTACCATCCGCATCAGGGTCGGCCTTGACTTCACTGCTTTGTTGATTCCCCATTTTCATCCAATTAATTTCCGGTGGGTCATGCTAAATTCCTAAGACAATCGATGTTGAAAATGTTCCAGGTCGATAAAGAGCCTGAGTGCCTGCTCTTTTTTCAAGTCTTGACCTTGTATTTCTCGACGAGTGAAAGGAGACGCGACGTGAGCCGTGATCCGAGATGCACATATAGCACCATGCAACTCAGCAGCTACCTGGAATCACAATTGTTTGTATGGCTGTCTGGGTACTAAAACAGACTAAAAAAGAGTAGTTGATATCAAGATTCCAAATGTCTCAGTGTCGGGAGAGGTGAACCCGCGACAGCAAAACTGATCGCGGGCATTTGGGGTAACACCGATAGATTGAGACGCGATGATGTGAAGTTTTTGGTCGAGTCAGCAAGCACTCTAGGCTCCGGGCGCGTCTCTTTACATATGTGGAAAAGAGGTCGAAAAAAAGTAAAAAGGTGATACGACTGAAGAACGCGAAAGACGAATCGGGAACAGATCCGTTTGATTCAGTACCTACGTACCTGGCCAGTGCATCAGTGCAAGCTCGCCCATCCCTGCTGGTGCGGGGTTATTATTACCATTGTTACATCTTAACCGCAGTTGCACAGGGGAGCTGCTGTAGGGCTGTACAGGTCGTGAGGCTGCTAAGCTAGGGGTACCTAGGTACAAAATTAGGAACCAAATTCACGAATGCTAGGTGTGACTTGCAGCACATGGCGTGAATTTCTATTAATATCAAAGTGATCCTCAACCATACTTCTGCTTGATATTTTTCACATGGCCCCATGTACCTTGTGAATTTTCTGCAAATGCCTGGGATGGCATGATTAAGTCCCATCAGCTACCAAAACTAGAGAAGAGGATAGAGCAATGGAATCAATTAATTTGAGATGTTGATAGCATCAACTTATATCTTGGTATCTTCAAATCCCTACTGACCATCAAGGAAAATAGACATCTCATAAAGCTAACCTGCTCCGCGTTTGCAGCCGTCTCACGAAACACAGCGCTGGGGAGCCCGGCCTTTTCAGCCACTCGTCAGAGAAGTTGCCCCTATTGTCCTTATTTCTACTAATCTCGGTTGATACCACGAGATGCCGCTTAGGTACATAATATTCCCCAGACCAGTGTACATTTCGCCGTTTCTTTGCTTTTGGCATCGCCCATGAATGCCATCCGGATCGCTTATATACATCTCGGAGAATAACTTGGCATAGGTATTCTGCAACACGTGGGGCCAAGTGTCGGCATCGGGCCGAGCAATGCCTGTTGATCATGTACATGGATAGCCGAACTGTGCCACTCGTGCGCGTTCTACTTCAATGGCCCGCTTACATGCGGAGGCATCACATCGTGAGTATTGTTTATCCCAGCCATAAGCGAACAATCCGCAAGGTGTTGCATTTTAAGGTTCCTTAGTCTACGAGAGTCGGTAGATCTTGACCCGTAGATACGAGAGGTGCCCTCGGTGTTCTAACCGTGTGTCGAGGCTAATGAGTTGCCTGCGTAGTACTACCAATCAGTAGTGTTCGGTAGCTCAGATGGACCAGATAACGGTCCCTTTTCCCTCCCGTTTACGATCTGTTACATTGACACTCGGTCTCAGCCTAACTTGTTCACACTAACGGCAGATGATTATAAGAAACCTAACGATTCACCAATTTCCCGACGATAGAGACACGACTTGGCACATTCAGAGACTCTTGATATAAACAAGCTTCGTAAGTAGGTGTTTGGTGTTCAGCATTTAGACATTAAGTATTAATTAATTAACATGTTATAGATTCGCGATCTCCCTCATTCTCGGGATATTAGTGCGAGGCGACATCGAGCATCCAGCTATTAGTCATTGAAGGTAGAGGTTGCCCTCGGCCAGTCTGTCTTTATCTAAATCACCGCCTTACACCGTCTGCCCTCTTTTTCGCCTTCGCAGGCATCGAATTACCATCTATAAGGGGGGACATCTCGGCCTAATCTCTCAACGCATCAACTGCGACGTCAAGTTCCGGCGCCTCGTCCTCGGACCGGTCGTCCTTGGCGATCCCGAGGAACACGAACTTGTACGCGCTACGAAAAAGGCAGTACAGCCAGAACAGGTTCAGGGCCTGAAGCGAGGCAAGCAGCGCGAACGAGATGACATTCGATAGTGGGCTCTTGAACTGCTCGGCTTCCCAGTCGAACTCGTACGGGCCGACCGTGCTGAATTCGTCGAGGAGCGAGTAGAGGATGCGTAGGTTGATGTAATGGCGCAGGTACATCCACATGACTATGCACAGGCCAAAGGAGTGTCCCTGGTAAGGGCTGTCGATGTAGTTCAGCGACTTGGATACCTACAGGGAATATGAATTAGCGGCAAGTCTTCCGGGTGGGCTTGCAAGCGATGCGAAAACAATGTGCAAGACACGGATCGACTTACGGCGAGGAAGAAATCGCTAATATCGTGCGTGATGTAGATAGCAATGCCGACATACGTGAAGTGAAACCGGTAGCTAAGGCCGATGAGGGCTATAGTCACGCAGTGGTGGCCCACGAGCTCCTTGAAGTCCTTGCGGCGCTGCTCCACGCCCAGCAGCATGACGACGGACTGCTGCACCCAGAAGGCGGCCTGGAACAGGTAGTAGAACTTGAGGCACGCGTCCTGCGTCGTGTGCGGGTAGCCCTCGTACATGCCCCTCGTGTTGAAATACCACACGGGCATCTGCTTCATACAGTACATACCAAACGGCCCGGCGAACGCTATGTAGAAAGCGGTGTACATCTGCTCCATGAAACGCAGTTGCTTCCCTCGCGAATTGATGCCAAGGCTTCGAGCTAGCGGGCGCAGTACCTCATACATGACGAACTCGCGAGTGAAAGACAGGAATATGGTATAGAAAGCCACGAAGGCGAAGTCCCAAGGACCTTTGCCGTACTGTGGTGAGCCGCCATCCCCTTCGATCTTGTAGGAGAGAAAGAGAAAGTGGTGGATGATGTTAGAGCTTGTCGGGTTGAGCGCGTAGAGGGAGATGGTCACCAGCATGAGTGCCAACGGTAACGACCATGACCGACGCAGGAGAGATCGGGCCTTGCTGCGTCTGGAGTGTTTCTTCTCTATCGACCGAGTCTCGCGGCCGTTCCCAATTCCGAGGTTCGACTTTGGAGAAGCGCGTCTAGTGTTGACGTCAGCTTTCCTGCGTCGATGTGATGTACCATCTTGCGCCGGTGGACTAAGGCGATTGTCCACAATATCGAGTAGTGGTGTGGCCTTGGGTGTAGGTACGGCCATGATTGGCAAGGTTGGCGACCTCGATGTTGGGCGAATGTAACGTAAGAAAGATCTTGAATACGAACAAGTGAAAAATTTACGCGCGACTAACTAGAAAGAATATACATGACGCAGAAACCGACACAAGCACCACGTGCTACGAGACTTGATTTTGTGCCTAGTAGATTAGACGGAGCCCCTTTAGCGGCTCCGGCGGATCCCGAATCGGCGCCCGCGGATAACGAATCTAATTACAGCATCGCATATCCGGCGTTCAGTACCACGAAATTGATATAAATCAGTAGATAGCGGTTCCATCGCTCTGGTTAATTGCTGCGATTCGGGCCATTCGGATACCAATGTCAACACAGGGTGAAATGCATTCTCACGGCATCCAGGGACCAGAGTCCTCGGGATCTTCTGTCAAAGTGTAACTTGAGGCTAAATGAATGATTCTGTAGAAGATGTTGGCGTAAGTTGCAATGATGGATAGGTGGGCCCTTCAATTGAAGACTCACGACAGTGATTCCAAGCCCACAAACTCTGTTTCTCTAAACCTCAGTAGGAATAGCCTGAACAGCTTTTAGTCGATTTGCTTCTCGCACCCAATCCGATCCAGAAATTCCTTCCGGTCGCTGTGACCGAGTAAGCTGATGCCGGTTGCCTTGGCGGTTCCTTGCGAGCCGGTCCGGCGCTTCCACGCCTCGAAGTCGATGGACTCAGCTCCGACCTCCTCTTCGATAACCTCCCGGCCTTTAATTTCCTCTTCCTCCTCCTCATCGTCACTTCTGATGTCCTCCGCACTGTCTCCTTTAAGAACTCGAACAGCGACTCGAACGATCAATACAGACCACACAATCATAATAGCCTGTAACAGAAGAAGATAAGACAAGAAACCGACTCTGATACCGTGGCCCATGCATACGGTACCAGCGGGGTCGCGGAAAGGCTCGAGCAGGTATGACCAGCCATCGGGGACGGAGGAAAGTCCCTGGATGTTATTCGCAGCGCCCCTGTAGCAGTCTGCCGGCATCAGTCGCGGCATATCGAAGTATATGCTCCAGCAGATCATCAGGTAGAACAGGTGCCGCGTCACTAGCCAGGTGAGGAGGAATAAGCCGAATAAGACGTCGCAGATGGTAGTGAAGCCCAAGCACTTGAGGCATTTCGCTAGCTGTTCTCCCGCCGTTAGTTATCTAGGTACGTATCATGGCCAGATTCTGCGTGTCTTACGGGGAATAGTAGCTCGATTGCGTCCATCAAGACGAGTATCAGATTGGCAACTCGGGTTTGGTGGTAAGCGTATGCCGAGGCAATCAAGGCCATGGTCGTGAGGTGATGAACGATCATCTGCCAATAGTCGTGCCGGCGGGCCTCCAGATTCACGACAAGCAACTGCTGCGTCCAATAAGCCCCCTGCGCCAATGTGTAAAACTTCGTAAGCCCATCCAGCTCCCTCTGGGGCCAATTGGTCCATAACTCATCTAGATTGAGGAAATACGTCGAATTGGAGTAAATATACTGTAATTGGCAATCAGTCGCCGTCGGAGCTCGCGATAAGAAACGAGGGAGAGAGAGAGGGAGTGGCCTACCATGCCAAGGGTCCAGAATACGCTGTTATACATCAGCATCCACCCTTGCTCTGAGAATCGAGTGACGTCCTTGTTCTTGGCGACTCCCCGGTGTCTGGCCAGAGGAGCAAGGACATATTTCATCGAGCCGGCGCAGATACCGCTAAATAGCACGATGCAGAAAGCAACGAAAGCAGTGTCGCCGTGATTGACGCCATATTTACTCGTGAAAGGGTTGTAGCCGGACAACATGATGAACTCGGATGTGAATGGTTGCGCTGATGGCATGAATACGTGTGTGAGGAGAAGAATGCCGATGAAATTGAACGACAGCCCTGGGCGAGTTGTTAGCAAAAGTAATTCAAATAAGATAGAGCACGACAAGTGCTAGAGAAACCATTATGCGGGCATACCAGTTTGGTTTTCAAAAAGCCAGCGAGTCGAGCTCTTCAGTGGACCGTTACCCGTGCCCTCGGTCATGTCTGCCATAGTAGTGATTTCAACGATCTGTGTTAGCTGTTCAAACTATCGTGAGAAACTCTCGGAACTTTTAGACATGATATTCGAATTTCGAAATGTGTGGCATAGGTAGCGGTGAACAAGGACAGCCAAAGGCCGCTTTATTGCAAATCTATATCCGAGACAGTCGTGGGCATGCATGTACTCGTCAGTTTCCTAATATTGGGGTACCTCGCTCGGTAATAAGCGCTGCCATCCTCCCCGTGAAATTCAACCAGGGGTAGGTGCCAAGGTGTAGAAAATGTAGGCTGTGTATGTCAGTTTGAAAAGTCCAGGCTCAGCTTTAGTATATCAAGACCAACGACAAAAGTGACGATGTTATCTTTAACAATGGCAACTAAGAGGACCTTTCTGCTATATCATCATCGAGTCATCTTGTTTGATGATACGGCACGAAGACAGCTTCTCCAATATGTATGCGTACATCATTGCCACATTGACCACTTCGATCTATATGGCTTAACTGCTCACAGCCATCGGGAAAAAAGATACTATACGGGGTAAATGTACGTTGTGCTCGGTATACCTGGAGATTAACGCTGCAATACATAATCATCAGATGGCTAAACTATGGTCACTCACACATACTGCATCACATCCCATTAAACAAACACCGTAACCTCATCTCCCAATCCACTCCCCACCGCCCTAACCCTAGCCCCGATCTCCAAGGGACTACCCTCAAACAGCACGAACTCCCTCACACCCTCACCCTCACCATCCTCCTCCTCCTCCTCCTTCCCCTTCTTCCCTTTCTTCCCCAGCCCCAAGATCTCATACACGTTATCCGACACCAGATCCAGCGCGTCCTCCTCCGACAGCGCGCCCCCGCCGTTCCGGTACG
>JAOWAP010000082.1:0-10197 GCA_028565235.1 Hypoxylon lenormandii
GACCTCGCACTGGCGCGTCTTGACGTAGAAGGCGAACGTGCAGCCGGAGCCGGGGCTGCTGGCCATGCCGATCTCGCCCCCCAGCATCTCCGTGATCTGGCGCGAGATGAAGAGGCCGAGCCCCGACCCGCCGTACTCGATGTGCGTCTTTGGAGACGCCTGGGCGAAGCGCTTGAAGACCTGCGTCTTTTCGCTCTTCGTTAGACCCTTGCCGGTGTCTTTGACGCTGAGCGACAAGAATATGTCCGGGCCTAGCTCTTCCACATTTTTTAAATCGACGGATGGGGTTCTGGATGACGAGGCGGAGACTGGAGTGGCGGGCGAGTATCGTAGCGGCACGAATTCCACGCCCAATTCGTGTTGTGAGGGCTGATGCGTCTGAGCTGACACCGTCACGACGATTTCTTTGACTTTCGACATCTTTGTGAATTTTATCGCGTTGGTGACCAGGTTGATCACGATCTGAAGAAATCGGTTAGGGTCGAGAAGGACCCATTCGATCCCGAGTACTGCGAGCGATTCGCCTTCCAGGACCGTTATGCTAATACCCGTCATCTTAAGCTCGGCGTTGAATATTTTAAGAGCAGAGCGAACCAGCGCCATAGGCTGTACCGGGATAGGAGACACAACCAGCAGATCAGAATCGAGCTTCGAGACGGTGAGTACGTCGTCGACTATTTGCTTCTGATGCTGGACGCAGTACAAAATCGTGTGGGATGCGTCCATGGCGTTATTAATCTGCTTCTTCAAGATATCCCTGGCAGAACTCCTCGAGTTAGGAGTGATGGTCCCGTCAAATACCCATTCTAGTATAGCAGACGCTCTCTTGGTCGACTCTATAATCTCCTCGCTACAGTGCAGGACAGCGGATAAGGGGTTGCGTATCTCGTGGCTGATCATATCCATGAAATGCTCTTGCTGGGTCTTTAACCGGATAGCCTCTTCCATCTTGTCCGTTAGAACCTTGACAGCCATCTTCTGTCCGCTAATGTCCGTGACCCAGAAGTCAATGTGGTCGACTGACCCGTCTTCCTTGAACTGTGTGAATCCTGTAGCAAGGACATATGCGCCATTCGTAACAGTGTCGTCGCCTCCTGAAATGGTGTATGTCCTGTTAACCGACTGAAACTCAAAGGACTCGGGACCGCGACTGTGTTGGAGCTTAGAAAAGAAATCCTTGCACGGCTGGACGTAATCTTCGCGAACCCACGGGAGCCACGGTTGGGGGTCGGGAACCGTTTCGGGTCCAAAGCCGTAGAAAGAACGCCAGGCGTAGTTACCATATTGGACATACCCATCTCCGTCCGTGCGGCAGATACCGAGGGGGCAATGTTCTGCGTAAGTTCGCCATTTCATCTCTGACTCCTTGAGTGCTTTAGAACGTGATATCAGTTGCTGTTCAGTCCATTTTAGCTCGCTAATATCCATCGTAAGAATCATGAAGCTCTCGACCTCGCCTTCTTCGTTCAAGTCCGAATAGCAAGCACAAATACCGGTTCGACAATCTGAATACATGGTGCCGCGTCGAAACGGTTCCTTGGAACGTATCTGGAACGTCCCTCCGTTCTTCTCCTTTAGCACCTTCTTCTGCCATTCCACAAGCAGATCGACGTCTTCGGGAACTACGCTGTCGAACCAGCTCAAGCTTTCTTGGTCAGCGGGACTTAGCCCCGAGAATTTGTACCACGCGTCGTTTGCATATAAGATCTACTGACTGTTAGCACACGTCTCTGGCTATTACTAGTTGCACGTAGCGGAGTACCTTTCCCTCCGTATCAACAACTGCCAGACCAACGATGGACCGCTCTGCGAAGCGAGAAAATCTCATGTCGCTTCTCTTACGATATAGTTGAGCACTCTGGGCCAACTCGTTATGCCGCGTAACTTCTTCTGATAGCCGTGTCCGAGATATCTGCGGCGCTACAACGTCGGCCACGAGCTGTAGGAAACCGCAGAAGTGGTCGTCGTAGCTCCTGTGCGGGTTCAAGCCGATAATCATGAACGCAGCCAGCTTATCGCTATCTTTGATGGAAACTATAGCAAATTCCTTATAGGGCAGTTCGTGACCTTCCCAGCCAAGTCCTTTGAACAGTTTATGCCATGACGGATCGCTAGCCTTTAACATGAGTATCGAGTCGGTTTTGAGACCCTCTATCATGGTTGGCGCAAAGCCGTCGAGGTCGTACGATAGATCAAAATACTCCTGCTCGATGAGATGGTCTGTGTCTATACCGATGGCCCCTTCGAAATGGCACGGGTAGTTGGGCTCATTGGGTGTGGCAGTAATGCCTAATTGCTCGTCCAGTGAGTATAATAGTGCAAATGGAACGTCTTTGCTGTTATGTCGAAGGCCAGTCAGAAGTGTCAGCCAAATTTCTTTTACGCTAGTCGCAGCTCCAGTATTACGAGACAATTGTCGGATGCAGTAGTTCTGCCTCGAGCAAATAACTTCCCGAGTCCTGTCTAAGGGTATGCCGTAGGAACCTGTGACGTCCCCTTCGTCATTGGTGATGGGGATCAACTTCCAGTCGAAATAGGTCTCTTCGAGGTGACCATTATGCTCCATGAGTAGCATTATCGCCTCGCACGTTTCCGTCCGGCCAGTCCGACGTTGTCCAGAAATTGGCCCGGCTAGTTGATCCCAGATTGAAGACAGAACGTCCGAAGCGCTCGTTCCCATCGCACTCGGATGTTTGTGTCCTAGCATGGGCAAGTAGGCCTCGTTGTAGATAACAGAGGACGGGTCTCCCCAGAACAAGACTGCCGGGGCCGTATCTGCGAGGAGGAAGCGAGCCATATGCCTCAGGTCCGAGTCCCAGTCGGCCATTGGCCCGATGGCTGATTTGCTCCAGTCAACATCTCGAAACAGCTGTGGGATAGGCGGAATCAACTGCCTTAAAGGGAGAGTGGCCCTGTTCTCGCTGGCCGAGGCTGGTCTTTGAAGCGCATACCCTACCACGGGGTGAAGTAATGATTTACCCTTAGGCAACATCACGGCACCGTTAGGTGTCGCGACCAAGAACCGGTTAGCAGATAGCATGTAAAATTAGCCTCGCATTACCATGTTGGTGAAGCATTCGAAAGTAATATCGAATGTCGCGAACGAGGTGTTGGTTTCCAACTACATTCTTTGGAATCGTATAGCTGCTTTGACGCAACGATCATGGCAGCGCGTCGACTCGACGTCGCGAGACTTGGACACAGTTTTAAGTCCCATGGCCATTACTCGCCGTAGACGTTAAAGTTTACGCCGCGCATGACTTGAGGTCCGTCCTTAAGCCGATGTAGCGTAGAGGAAAGGTTAGCTAGCTGTCACCAAGTATGACCCGCCGTCACGGATTCGTCATGACCTGCCTCGGAGGTTTCCGGCCAGTACCGTAGGGGGCCTAGTTGGGTCGCTACAGTGGTAATGCATGTCTAGTGCACCTAGGTAACTGCCATGACAATGCAATAAAGACAAAGACTTTGTTAGGGCATGGATTTGACGATAACTGTTATTGCACCGAACAAAGACTATGTATTGAGCGAACAGGTTGTTTAGCTTCATTGGCCCTCAACGGGGTAGGTGTGAAGATTGTGGTGGGCGGTGCTGTTCTAGATCTTACTAGGATAAATACTACTACCCCCCCTATCGCGAAGTGCCGATTTTTGTGGGTACCCATAGGAATACTCCCGTTTAACAGGGACGAGTCAAGTTGATAGCTGGACGAATAATTGGCCTTACCCACCCATTCTACTTCTTTCATTCTGTATTCGATTCCACATATTTAGAGGCTTTCACCATGGGCTCTTACGTCCAGGAAACAGGTCTCTACCCAGCGCCTCTACCCCCTAAAGATTCCGTTCGGAGCCTGAGGACAGGAAAAGTCCGACCTTTCGGGGGTGTGAAAGGTCTGACCTCGGCCATTAATAAACAACCCCGACAGGGCAAGGTCCGCCTCACGATAGGGGGGTTCGTTGGCGACGAGCGTCAGTATGTCCATCACAAAAGCCCCGATAACGCCATACATCAATACGATCCACGGCATTATGCCAAATGGAAGGCCACCCTACCAGACCGCGAGCATAAGTTCAAGGTAGGCGCTTTCGGTGAGAATTTATCGACGGATCACCTCTCGGAAGACAATCTATGCGTCGGTGACAAGTTCCGCTTGGGACCGGATGCTATCATCCAGGTCTCGATGCCGAGGCAGCCCTGTTATAAGCTGAATCATCGCTTTGAACACAAGAAAATGTCCAGTTTGATCCAGAGCCACGGCTGGACAGGGTGGTACTACCGTGTAATACAAGGCGGTGATGTCCAGGAAGGTGACGAGATGGAACTCATTGAACGGGTCCATCCCTATTGGCCGCTTTCACGGGTGCAGCAAATCCTTTATAAAGATATCAACAATAAGGAGGCCATAGCAGAACTTAGTCAGATGAAGGAGTTTAGCAAGGAGTTTCTTGATCTATTTCGAAACCGACTCGCAAAGGGTACCGAGGATATGAACGGCAGATTGCTTGGCGATTTCGCAGTACCCTGGAGGTCATACAGACTGGTTGAGAAGTCTCGACTGACACCGAGGGTGCAGAAATTTGTGTTCCAGGCAGAGGACGAAAGTATCGAACCGGGAGAGTTACAATTCGGGCGATTTCCTTACGTTCGCCTCAGGTTTGGACCCGATGCGAAGTTCACTAGAGCGTACTCTATCGTCTCTGGCGACATGAGATTATTCGAGCTCGGAATCGCCAAAGACGACAACTCACGAGGTGGAACTCTGTATCTGCATGATAACCTCAAGATTGGCGATGCCGTAGAAGTTGGCAAGGGCCACAATGCATCCATACCGATACTAAATGGCAGCCAAGGAGATGGTCTGACGAGGCACATATTCATAATCGGCGGTATTGGCGTTACTGCTTTCATGGGAGAAATTAGGACTCTCCAGAATAAGGGTGCCAACTTTGAGATACACTACGCCGCCCGTAGTAGGGAGGAAGCCGCATATCTCGACCACCTACCGGCTGAGAAGACTACCGTCTATGCGAAGAGCGAGGGTCGCCGGTTAGACGTGGAAACTCTTATCCCACCGCCCGACGACTGCAGGAATAACTTCAAGACTTTGGTTTACTGCTGCGGCCCGGCATCTTTACTTGCTGCTACTCGCGACTTGACAACCAAGCTAGGCTATCCGCGATCCCAGACGCACTTTGAGGAATTCGGTAGTGCGACAACCGGCACAGGCGAGCCGTTCGAAGCCGAGATCAAAGCCACCGGCGAGGTTCTCCGGGTACCGCAAGAGAAGTCGCTGTTGGAAGTGCTCAACGAGGCCGGCTTTGAGTTAGATTCGTCCTGCCTTGTAGGCAATTGCGGAACATGCATGGTTGAGTTGTGCAAGGGGAAAGTCGAGCACCACGGCACGGCCCTTGAAGACGAGCAGAAAGAAACAAGCATGCTCTCAGTAAGTAAAACCTACAGTTCTTATTCTCCCCTTTTCAGCCGGTTTCGGAAGAGTCATTACACTCGAGACATGTTCTCAACCTCAAATACTTTACCCGACGAAGAAATTACTAACTCCCTCTTGCAGTGCGTAAGTCGAGGCAAAGGTAGGATCGTTATTGACTGCTAGAATCATGTTTCCATGTGGTGTGACCTAAGGGGTAAATGGCTGTTATTTTGCTATACTCATATAAAGCGATGGATGCAGTGGTTAGGTAGATTCTCCGAAGACTTGCTATTTGGTTAGAATATGCAACTGGATAGACTAAAGGGGTCAGTGTAGAGACGGCCAGACAAACTCGACAGTGTGTATAGACTAGATCTGGAGTGACGTACATCATGATGATCGCCGTGAAAGATTAAGAAACTCAACCGATCTTCTACATTATGTCCTGCATATCGGATGGGACCTAAACGGTGGTGCCTGGATTGGTGGACCGGATGGTTGTTAGTAAAGCTGGAGCAGGTGTAAAATTCTCCTATTCGACATGAGCGCCGGCAATTGCATGAGTGGAACCTAATATTTCTCAACGTTTCGTCCGGACGAAGGAAATTGTTCACGAGCATCGGTCGATGAATGTGACGGGTTCAGAGTTGTGATGATTTTCCATCGATCGTCAAGGACAGGGGCACAGTACGAGGCCGACGTCACATCACCCCAGGTTCGGTTTAGACCGGGGTAGGAGAAACAGGGGGTATAATTGGCAAATTAATTTAGCGGCATCCGATTTATTACCCCGCGAATTTAGAGTCTTAATGAGCCAGTGGATAAGCTCGATGCCCCTCCATCAGATGCTTATCGTATGCTTCCGGCTTTTCACTGCTAGTCTCAGCGCGCCACTGACATCCAAAATACCCCAACCCAACGACGACATACTGCAGCATGGGTCACGATGCCGTGCATCGATGACTGAGACCTTCGGCGTTTCTGTACTCTCGATTAGGTCGCTGCTTATTGCATCACTTCTCATTCCTTCGTGACCTTGTGACCCTACGCCAATATATATATCCTGTCTTCTTCGACCCCCTTTTCCCGCTCTTGTTTTGCGAATTTGACACGAGCGATTGAGGTCAACTTTTGCTGCACTCAAACAATTACCTAGGCAGCGAGTAATAAAGGTATTTTTTAAAACAAAGAATTATTTGAATCAATTTGTGTAATCTTTAATTCAACATGGAAACTCAACTCTTTATTCCTTTCAGTTCCAACCACACTCATCTCAACGGGGGGATGTCAAGTCCCGAGATGTCAGACCCGAAGGAGCGATTCTTCCGCTACTTTCAAGTCGAAATAACAGGTAAGCTTTTGTAGATGAGAAGAGTCTTGTGTGGCTGAGTACGGACTAACTGGGCAAAGCCATTCAGAGCCAGATCGATGACCTGACTACACTTTCACCTGTGGGTGGAGAGCGGCAGGACTGCATAGATACTGTGCTGGCAGGGATATCCCGCTTGTCGAACGAGGTAATGGATGCAGGTGATTATATCCCTGCTTACGATCAACGAACATACTCTCAGGTATGTGAGACCACTTTTACGGTTAGGTATCATCCTATCATTCTCACACATATGTGCCTAGGCTATTAAGGCCCTCACCGAGAAGATCAACGAGAAAACTGCTAGCTTTGCGCCCAAGTCACGATTTCAATTCAAATCCAAGGGGAAGACAACATCTCAGACAGAATCACAAGCGGATCCGCGACTGCGGACCGCTTTTAGCAATGTTGGATCGAGGCAATCCCCGGTCCTGGACGCGGTGAAGCGCGATGCAGAAATCAGCGCAGCTTCTCCCGCAAAGGACTACAACGAAGATCTAGAGCAGCAGTCTGGCGTAAGGAAACCGAGTTTCTCCAATGCTAAGAGCATTTCCTTATACGACCACTCCGGGCTGCACATCATGCTCCCCTCGACAGCTTCGAGGGCCACTTCTTCAGGCAGTCTGACGAACCTAGCGCGGTGCGTGGTGGATATGACAGTCCCCACGAGTACGGGAGCGCCGTTCGCCGGGCTGGTGTTGAAGAACATCAAGCAGAGCCTGGTCGTCGCCGGCCACGTGGCGGGACCGGTCCACATGACCGGGCTCGAGAACAGCACGGTCGTGGTTGCGGCCCGGCAGGTCCGCATCCACGAGTGCAGGAACGTCGACGTGTATCTCCACTGCGCGAGCCACCCCATCATCGAGGACTGCTCGGGGATGCGGTTTGCGCCGCTACCGGAGCTCTATGTAAGTTGCCAACGTAAGATTTAAAGATTAAGCACAGTTGATATTAACCGCCGGATAGGCAAGCAAGTCGGAGGCCGGGGATACGAACCAATGGGATCAGGTAGACGACTTCAAGTGGTTGAAAAGCGAACCGTCGCCGAATTGGAGCACCCTGCCCGAAGAGCAGCGCATTCCGGAAGACATCTGGAAGAATTCAGTCTGCGGAAGCCCGAGCCTCAGCACGGACGATATATTGCGTCGAGTAGGGGTTCTGAAGATCCATTAATAGTGTAAATATGCTTTGTATTATGATTACCAGCTCCTGCACCGCAACAGACATTGCGGAACAGGGGAGCCTCATTACGTATACCCAATGAGTCGCCCCCAGCGAACAAACGCCTTTCCGTCATTTGTCTGTTGGGGGCGACTAAACCCCTGAGCCCCTGAACCTTTGAGCCCCCAAGTCTTCCAACATATTTACACTGGCCATATCATACTACTTAGACCCCTTCTGACCGTGACTCATCGTTGCCTCCAGTTCTGCTGTGATAGCTTCGCGAGCGTCTGCGACCGATGTTTCCAACACTGTCTTTACCGATGCCTCAAACGATGCCAAGCTCGATCTCACTGTCGATTCGATTGAGTGTATTCTATTCTTTAGCACTATTTTCATAACCTCTCGAATGAAGGCTTTCGCTTCTTCTTCCGTGGTAATAGCCCGAATCTTCGTCAAAACTGGTCCCCAGTTTCCAGCGACGTCTCCTTGACTTAGAAACTTCGGAGGCCTGAAATAGAAATCGGCCTGTTTGAGCGATATCTCCTTTTCAAGATCTGCGTAACATTAGCAATAAACGAAAGAGCTGTTTGGAGTTCTTACTTGGTATGAGTGTGCACTGTTTCCTTTTATTGCTATAATGGCAATTTATGCACGCGTTGGACATATGACCCGGCACTACAATACAGTGTTGGAACCGGCCTCTACCATCTATACATCGGGTGCACCAGCTGTCACGGTCTACAACAAGACCAACTATAGCACAATAAAGACCCCTGATCTGATATGAATGGACAAAGGAAAGACGTTCATTTAGGGTTTGTTCTTCAGATTGCTTCGTACGACCCCGATAGTACGGTTTCAAAGATACTTGCCATCGTTTCGGATACTATATTTCAAGTTAGTATTTTATTACCTGCCTAACGTAGGTATATATTTCTAATAGGCAAGGAAACACTTACAATGTTAGTATCCAGTAGCGTACCTAAATCTTCTGGGTGCTCTTGATGCCACGCTTGAACTTGGCACAAAGCCCATGCAGTATGATAGTTCGCATCGCCAGAAAGCTCTGGGCTCATTTCCGGAGATGGCGAATATTGGTTAATTATTTCGTGTGAGAAACGACCAGGCCATTGCTTAGAGCAACCACCGTCCGGCTCACCCGGCTGATCCAAATCGATTAGAGGTTTTGAATTGGCATTTGTATCTTCGTCCAGCTCAGGATGTTGCAACACATTCTGAACCAGATTGCGAAGGCTCTCGTTATATGTCTCACCCGATGAAGGAACAGTCGGCACGCTGGAATCGTCCGAATCACTCATGTCTATGTCCTAATGTCATACCGTGAATATTCTAATACATTATAAGAAATGCCAAGATATATAGCATACCTGGGGCATACTGCTATCGGAATGCCGGCTGATATCAGTGTTGGATGTATGTAACATGACATCTTGCCAGCCGCGAGATGATCCAGAGGCTGACATCTTGATATGTATTTTAAATGCCAAAGTATCGACCGAAATTAGTTATATAAAGGTTTAAGAGAAGGAATATTCTGTAAAAAGCAAGATAGTAATGATAAAATAAAGAAGTAAATAAGCACGTAAATAAATAAATAAATAAATAGATTAAGTAATTACTTAGCGTAATTATAAGACGGAAAAAGAATTAATACGAACCATTGACGATGTTATTTTGGTATAACGCTCGTGCCTTATGCAGGTCCGTTACTAATGAAACTCTTACTGATGTCTGTATAGGTACCTAGGAGGTAGGTAGGTGTATGGCGGTAAGAGACAGGAGTACGGAAGCAGATCGTCGGGCTCTACATACGGGCTTCCCGTTTGGCTCTGCACTTCAAAATGTTCGATTAATGGCGAGCCTCCAAAGAGGTAATTATATGCTTAATATAAAGGGATCTCATTCCTACGAGTTGCCTATTTATTTATTCCCTGTGGTATCATATCCCAAACACCTGAACTCCGTGCCAATGCAAGCCTGTGATGATGATCTTTTCCTCGCACGACGAACCAAGATAGCCGGGGAAGACAAGACCAATTATCCTACTATCCTTTCCCTTGACCATCTCCCCCAACACTTCTTGCCGTCTCCTTTTCGTCCAGCCAGCCAGTCAGTCCACCACCATGCGATCCCCGTCGTCGTCCTGCGCGGCGGCCGCGAGCCGGGCGCCCATCTCGCGCAGCCGGGACAGCATGTCGCGCTGGCGCGCGAGCC